>CAUYQV010164591.1:0-39422 GCA_963574575.1 Galagoides demidoff
TTTTATCTGTTTCTTTTGTTGGTGTTGTTTTGTTTTTTAAGGTTGTCCTTCTAATGTTATTTTTCATGCCAGGCAATTTGTTGTCATCAGTCTACTTATATAGTAATATAAGATATTAATAATATGGCAACTCATTCTTAAAATGTCCAGATTCGGCTCGGCACCCATAGCTCAGTGGTTACAGTGCTAGCCACATGCACTGGGGCTAGCAGGTTCGAACCCAGTCTGGGCCTGCTAAACAACAATGATAACTGCAACCAAAAAATAGCCAGGCGTTGTGGCAGGCACCTGCAGTCCCAGTGGCTGAGGCAAGAGAATTGCTTGAGCCCAAGAGTTTGAGGTTGCTGTGAGCTGTGATGCCACTGCCCTGGGCAGAGGGTGACATAGTGAAACTCTGTCTCAAAAAAATATATATAAGTATATACATACATATACATACTTTTATACTCTTACTAATGATATCCTGAACTCTTTTTAGTTTTATAATGTGATGATTCTAGATGCCTTTATAACTTTAGTTACCTTGACATGTAACGCCTACAATCTGTTTTGTTAGGACATTTTTTTCTGAAGCATGTTTGATAAATGGTCAAGATAATAAATATGCTTACTATAAAGGGATGGGATTGTTTGTTGGTTACAGTACATTAGTATTACTAATACTGGACCTTAAGTATTACAAGTGAATTTCTAATTTTTAAGTAATTTATTTTTAGTAAAAGCTGTAGAAATTTTTAATTTTTTCTCACCTTTTCTGATTTTTAATTATTTTTAATTATAATTATAGTACAAATCTGTGAACTGTGGAAAGAGTTAATTTAATATGGGTTTAAAAGACACCTTTTAACCATAGTTTTGGTAACTATTTCTCTTGGTATGTTGCCAAAGGGAGAAAGGTAGTTCATGCTTTGTTAGGTTGGAAGGTGTTAGTTACAGTCATTCTTCCTTTGAAGCTAACAAAATTTTCCTTTGGATAGGGAAGATGGGAAAGAGAATCTTTTCAAACAGATATTTCAAAAACTTCATTATCTCTCTTCTATGTAAATTTTGATTTTTTTATTCTATGTAAAAGCTGTTACTTAGACTTGAGTGTGTATTTTTAGACATTCATCAAATTGTCATTTCATTATTTAAAAATCACTCCTTTTCAGGAAATAGATGACTAATATTAGTGTCATCATTATCAAGAAATAGCTCAGCATCTGTGTGATATTTTTTAGATGTATTGAAATTCACTTTTTAGGTTTGGTTTTTATAGCACATCTTAGCTAGCTACTGTGTTATGGAGGAAAGATTCTCCTCTAGCATAAGGGAGATAGAGCAACATGATTTTAGAGAAGTGTTGAGTGGGAAGAGTCGGTTTAGCTAGAGGTAAAACATGGACTCTCAGGAACTGATTGGCCTTCTGAAATTTTCACATTGGCAGGCAGAAAGCAGGTTATGAATGATGAAGCAAAGCTCGGAACATTATTTTTCTTTATTATTGACCTTAATATACTATAAATTATTTAGAATAGTTCTTTACTGTTAAATATTCTCGTGCTTAGAAATAATAGAAAGTGTGTGCTTTGGAAAATTTGGATTTTGCTTTTGTTTTAATTTTTAGTCAGTTTGCGTTAAAAGTAATTTAGTTCTCTGACATTTACCATCTTAGGTTTTTATCATGCAGATGTTATCTTTTGTATGAATATAATCTGATAACATTAAAAAATTGTGTATTTTGTTGACTACTAATTGATCTCTAAATGTCTCTTGATGCTCAAATATAATATATATGTTAATAGCCCTGGCTTATTACATTTTACAGTGTAGGTAATTTGTTAGGTAATTTTGTGTCATTTCTGGAGAACAATAATGACTGAAATATTATCAGACTAGTAAAGGTAGAAATTGAGTTATAACTCAGCTTTTTGTGTGTGATGAAATAGCAGTTTGTTATTTTTGTTTTTAAACATAATTTTCAGTTTATTGCATGGATGTACATTACTATCTGAGATGATATAATGTTTTAATGCAATAGGTTATTTCTATCTTCAGGAATGTGGTTGCACAGTTAGCTTTCTTAATCCATTCTCCTGAATAAAGATTAGAGAAAACATTCATAAATTTCTTTCTGTTCAGTCTGTTAAGGCCAAAGATGGAGGTAGAGACTGTGTGGTTTTTTTTTTTTGCAGTTTTTGGCC
Source organism: Galagoides demidoff (assembly GCA_963574575.1). Taxonomy (NCBI): domain Eukaryota; kingdom Metazoa; phylum Chordata; class Mammalia; order Primates; family Galagidae; genus Galagoides; species Galagoides demidoff. The sequence continues at coordinate 2,184 of CAUYQV010164591.1, forward strand.
GCGGCTGGGTTTGAACCTGCCACCTCCGCTATATGGGGCTTGCGCCCTACTCCTTTGAGCCACAGGCACCGCCCCAGAGACTGTGTGTTTTTTGTTTATTCCTTTTAGGAACACTATTATTTAATTCTCTTACTGCATTAGAATGTTGTACTCATTTATTCTTGCTGAAGATTGGCAGCATTTTTTTCATGTATTGTGAATGAAATGTACATCTGAAACAAAAGTTGTCAAGTCCCTTTTAAATCTCGGTTCCCTTTATTTCTTTTTGTTTCTATTCATTAAACCATGCATTACATCTAGTATTTATTTAACTTGGCTCTCCTTTAGTTACAGGAGAGCAACTTCATCAGTGTGACTTCCTAGGTGTCCTTTTTTTCCTATTACTACATAGTAACTTCCTGCGTTATGCTCCAGTTGCTGCTTTAGATAATACTAGGTAGTTGAGCTTTAGTCTATCTCAGCCTTTCTCAGGGTTACTCATCTGAACCAAAGAAGACCGAAAGTTGAGTGACTAATTTCTTAATTCTTCCAAAGATATACAGGGTGAACATAAAGTTCATGTGCAATTTTAAATTGCTCACTATTTTAGTTGCACACGAACTCCACAGCCACCCTGTCTAATGGTATGTAATTGGTGCCATTCTAATTTTGTGGGAGAGTTATTTCATTACCTGCCAAGGATGCCTTACGGCAGGAGTCCTCAAACTTTTTAAACGGGACCAGTTCGCTGTCCCTCAGACCGTTGGAGGGACAGACTGCGGGCTCCGGGACAAGTCGGCTGCTAAGCAGGATAGGCAGCAGCAAAAACACCCAGCGGGCCGGATAAATGTCCTAAGCGGGCTGCATGTGGCCTGTGGGCCATAGTTTGAGGATGCCTGCCTTAGGGTAACGATTTTCTTAGTGTGCTCCTGGACCTAGACCCTTTCTTAATAGTTCTAAGACATGGTTTGTCTTTTTCATTCTTATGCTCTGACAAGTATACCGTGGAGTTTTCCAGAATATTTGAATAGATTGAATATAGAAGCAGATACGAGAATCTAATTATTTTCTATTAAATTCAACATTAAAGATATTTACTAACATAATCTATTCTTTCTAAATTTTTGTTTTGGAAAATAGTTGTATAAATTATTATTTATGTAATATATGATGCAATTATTTTGTTTATAATTAATAAAAAGAAAGTCTTTACTTACACATGGTTCCAGAATTTCACTATTTCATTAAATAACGTCAGTTAATGAAACAAAGGTTCAGTTTGAATCACCACCATATGTACATATTAGCTGTAATTGCACGAAATACGTATTTTGCTGCTTGTTCTTAGTTCACACATCACTACATAAATAGAACATGAACATCGTGATCAGTGATTAATCATATCACTTCTTTCCAAGTCTATCTAGGATTGGTCACTATGCATCTATTGTTCATTTTGTGCACAGAAAGCAAAGCCTGTAATTCTGTTGCCTCCTTGTTCCTGGTGATAAACTGGTAATGGTTTACAAAAATGGGTAATCAAAAGAATGAATTGGCCAATTTTCAAAGATGAAAGTACAGAAAAGAAATAGAAAATGATAGTGCTTGAGGTGAAACTTGAATGGAACATAAATGGAGTTATAGAAGAAATTGTTGATCATGGGGATGTTGACATTTTTGCTCTTCAAGAGAATGTAGACATGTAGCCAGAGGAACTCAGGGAGGTGAACTTCACTGATGTAAACTAGGAAAATGGCTGTGACAGAAAGTGCGAAGATGTCCCAGAGGAAGTGACACTGACAAGACACTTCACATTAAAGTGATTCTCAGAGGTATTTCACAGCATTGAAAGTGTAAAGGTTAAAATGTTGGGAGCTGATTCAAATTTAGAAAAGATATGACAATTTTCCAAGTCATAGAAAAGATACTTAATCCATATCAATTAAGTTATGCAATGAAAAGAATAAGGAAAACACTATTCAGATTACTTTTTTTTTTTTTTTTTGAGAGAGAGAGAGCGTGTGCCTTACTCTTGTCACCCTTGATAGAGTGCTGTGGTGTCATAGCTCACAGAAACTTAAGACTCCTGGGCTCAAGTGATTCTCTTGCCTTCACCTCCAGAGTAGTTGGAACTACAGGTGCCCACCACAACGCCCAGCTATATTTAGAGACAGGGGTCTCACTCTTGCTCAGGCTGATCTTGAACCTGTGAACTCAGGCAGTCTACCCACCTCAGCCTCCCAGAGTGCTAGGATTACAGGTGTGAGCCACTGCACCTGGGCCAGATTACTCTTGATAAGTGTTTTACAAAGAAGTAAAACACTTGAATTCACAGTGTTCCTAATGTTTTTATTAAATTACAGAGTACTAAGTAAATATATTTTATAATTTTCTTCATTTCCCAATACATTATAACTGGTTGTAAGAGAGTTTTTAATGTTTTCACAAATATTTATAAATGTCACAGGATAATTATAAATTTGTTCTTTGAATATAAAGATCATTTTGTATAATGTTAGCTTGCATGGTCATTTTTATGGTCCTGCACCACTTTGCTAGGTGTAGATGGCCTGTATTTTAAAATTTCTCATTTTAATTTCTAATATTGGAAATAATAGATATAGTTTATAGTTTTTAATATGTATAGATTCATATAACCACCATCAAAATCAAGATACAAAATACATCTCTATTTCCCTTTATGCCTGTATCTTGTATTTTCTGTCCTGATTGAACAGCATAGCCATCAAGCATAAAACGCAGGAAATGGTCTCTACTCTTTTACCTCTTTTATAGTTTTTATTTCTGATAAAACTATAGAACAGCTATCCTAGTTACCCCTTCTCCTTGTTCCCCATGGTCTTTGGTACTCATATGTCATCCTGTATAGGATATGTATGTAAAGAAATAGTGTTAGGAAGTTTGAGTTGACAGAGCTGTTTTGTATCTTGATTTTGATTGTGGTTATATGACTCTATACATGTTAAAAATCACAAACTATTTTTTTCACTCTTGCCATCGTGTGATATTTAAACATTTCTTTGCCATCTTTTCAAAATAGAGCTTACCAATAAATCAGCAAGTACTTACTGAGTACAGTGTTCAAGGTATTTTCCTAGGTGCTGAGGAAGATACAAACATACAGAAGGCATGTTTCTGAAAGAATTTATATACTAGTAAGGTAGAGATAGAAAACGCAGTAAGATCAATTGTAATTATCTTTTAAGGACAAACAAAGAAAATGCAAGTTTGTGCTTCAGTACGTGCAGGTGGATAAGTCTTCATTAAAGAGAGGGCATTTGAGCTGAGATGTAGAAAATGCACTGATTTGGGTCAGTTAGAGGCAAAAGACATCCTATGAAGAAAAAATACAGCACACTTTTTGGATTTACAAGTTTCCCTATTTAAATGTCATGAAAACCTTGGATCTATACTTCATGAATGTGCACGTACTATTTTTATTCTATTTTGTGCTCAAAAACTCTTTTGAGTCTGAAGCTCAAATTTCTTATAAGTAGTAATACTATAGATTTTGAATAATTTTAAGTTAATCGCTTAGGTTACATTTTGATTTTTATTTTAATGGCTATGGGGACTGAGCTTTTCGAAGCCTTGGTTTGGTCACTAGATACTGTCTTAGTCTTTCAGTTGCAAAATATCTTAGACTGGATAATTAATAAAATAGAAATTTATTGTTCACAGTTCTGGAGGCTGGAAAGTCCAAGATTAAAGCACCCTCAGATTTGGTGTGTGATGAGGCCCCATTCCTCATAGATGGTGCCTACTGTGTGTCCTTATGTGGCAGAAGAGGCAGACAAGCTCCCCAGGACCTCTTTTGTAACAGCACTAACCCCATTCAGAAGGGTTCTTGCTTTATGATTACCTCCCAAGGGTCCCATCACTTAATAATATCACACTGGGGATTAAGTATCAATGTAGGAATTTAGGGAGGACACTAACATTCAGACTACAGCAAATAGTAAACATGGAAGTGAAAAGCCTAATATTTCTGTCAAGTTTACTATTTACAGAGTGAATTTGAATAACTGGAGTTTTCAGAATATATAGTCTTATAAAATATTTCTGCAGTTCTTCCCCAAATTGGCTTCCTCTCATTGTTTCCATACGTAGGTGAATGAATCAACTCGGCCTAAAAGCCACAATAATTTTTTTTTGTAGGTTTTCGGTGAAGACCCTGATTGATCGGTCTTGCTTTGAGACAATTGATGATTCTTCTCCGGGATTTAACAATTTTGCAGCTATTTTGGAACAGATTCTAAGCCACCGGCTAAAAGGTAAAAGCAAAAATGTGTTATTTATTCTTCTAGCTGCTCTATTTATAAGCTTGAAATTTTAGAAATCTTACACTCAGACGTGACTTAGCAGCCATGCTGCATCTTGGGAAATATAAAACTGATTTCAGAATGCCTCGTCTTTTGGCCTGTGTCTTTAGAAAAGAATCTCTGTTCTCAGATGTACATCTGTTTCTGAGATGTGTTAAAAATGTCGAGTGTATTAATCGCTGCGTACAAGGAGCAAAGTCACATTTTATAAGTAATTAAAATAAAAGCTTAAGTTAAAAGTTAACCCATTCCAAAAGTTACTAGATAGTATTTTAATCATTCCAGGTGTTAAGTTTGTTTGCTGAGCCTCTACTCTCTTAAACATAGGAATCTTTGAAAATTTTTTAGCAGTGTAAAAAGAAGTTAGATATGTAAAAGAGATGCTCGATTTTAGTTTTCTTAAATAAGTAAGGATATTTACATTAGAAATATAAATCTCTTAAATTTTTATGGGTAAATGGTAGCTGTATGCTCTCTGAATTTAAAATTTTTTGACATTAAAACTATACAACTGTAAACTATAGTCAGTAAAAATCAAGAAGTAGTATTTTATGTAAATCTTGGTAACAATAAGTAAGAACTTTACCACTTTAATTCCATTATCTAGTTTTCCTAAAAGAAACTTGATGTTTTCACTTACATTTTTATTACAATCATAATGATATGATTTCAAGTCAGTCATAGTGATCTACTTTGGTAATACAATTTACCAAAGAGATTTCTAAGTATAGTCTGAGGGTTAATTCTATTCTGTACTTTTTGAAAGCATCCAGGTTTGACAATTGGTGTTTAAATCAGTTGACTAGTACTGAGCCCAGAAGACAGCACTGAACTTAATGACATAGGAGGAAAAAAACCTGAATTCACTTCATCCTTTGCAATTTCACATGATGGCGATACATTTTTGGTTAAACATTGGTTATTTTGCCTTTTGAAAGAGTTTTTTTTCCCTCCTTATTGCTGTTCTGTATTTCTTAAATTTTCCACTATTAATATGTTATCTTCTATAAGAAAATAAGTTTCTATAAAAGTGAAGGATATTGAAGTATTCCTTATTTTGAGATACTGTGAGGGTTACTATATTGTGTAGTGATCATATTTTTAAATTTTATACATAAATTTATAAATAATGCATGACTAAAAAACACATGGAATACAGTACACCCTGATGTACTTTAGTGTTCACAAGCATCTTACCTTAAGATCTAATTCCTTTGATTTGGTATGCCATTTAGCATATGATTCTCTCACAGAATACGTAAAAAACTATTAATTGAAGACAATAAGACCATGTTGAGATTTCCATGAGTAACTGAGCAGACTTAGTACCCTGTAAGCATAACCCTTCTGCAAACTAGTCTGCCATCTTCCGAGTTGTGCCTCAGCAAAATATAGATTGTAAACTTGAATTGCTTCTAAATAATCACATCTATTAATGTTATTTCTTAAAAATACTGTAATGAAAATAGAATACCTTGGGCCAGGTGTGGTGGCTCACGTCTGCAACACCAGCACTCTGGAAGGCCAAGGTGGGTGGATCACCTGAGCGCATGAGTTCAAGATCAGCCTGAGCTAGAGTGAGATCCTGTCTCTAAAAATAGCCGGGCATTGTAGTGGGTGCCTGTAGCCCCAGCTACTTGGGAGGCTGAGGCAAGAGAATCACTTGAGCTTAAGAGTTTGAGGTTCCTGTGAACTGTGGTGCCATGGCATTCTACCAAAGGTGACGAAGTGAGACTCTGTCTCAAAAAAAAAAAAAAAAAAAAAAAAAGAGAAGAAAATAGAATACCTCATTGACTTATGCATAGTAATTCCATTCGTGTGATTAATATAGTAAGAAAGCTGATAAAGTAAAATTTGTGTTAACTTTTTAAAATAGGTAAGATAAAAAAATAAAAATAAAATAGGTAAGATCAACAATTAAAAACATGTTTTTAAAAAAGTTTCTATAAATTGACTATTGTAGTCACTGATTGGTATAGATAGTATGAATTATGAAATCAACTATAACTTTTGAGGTGAGATATAAAAATTCAAGTATCTGGAACTTTAATGTTTTATTTCCTATTTTTTAGTATTTTAATATGTAACAAATTGCTTTTACTTTTGAAGAAGTTATATAATTACTTTGATGGTACATTCTGTTCACTTAAGGTTTAGGTATATAACCACTAATTTTTCCAACATCTTCCTTTATAGAAGTATAAATTAAAAATGTATAACTTCATGAGGTTGCGAGATTTACTTTTCTAGAGCTACTGCCTATTTTTGAAGTAAAAGAACATTTACTTTAAACATTAACTTTTTCTAGAGAAAGACAAAATGTCCTTTGGACACAATGCAGGCTATACTGACAACAGGTAAAGTTGAAAACTGAGACAGTTTTCTACTTAATTCACTCCAAAGCCCCATTATTGAAAAAAGAGGCAGATTTTTAAATGGTATATGTTAATTTTATTTGTAGTTATACCTCAGGAAGGTGATGATCTTCTGTGGAATATAGCTGAGAAGCAGGAATTAATCACAGAATATAAGAATTGAATGAGATCTTAGTTCAGGTTTTTCAGTATAGTAATTTTTGAACTTTTTGCTTTTTTAAAGCCAGGATGCAGAAGTGAGGCCTGTTGTAAGCTCCAGGCATGCAGTAGTGAATACAGCAAAACCCCTGTCATTGTAGCTTCTATCATTCTATCACCTGGGGTGGGAGGGGAACACAATTTAGGAGTACTTCTGCTTCTGGGAGGATGAGATTGACATGCTTTCCCCTTTCTCTCAGTAAATACAACCAAGAACTCTTGGCACTGTAAGTGCAAACACAAGAAGAAATTGAAAGGTAGAGGGTAGAAGAAAGGCTGGCTAAGGGCCTTGGGACCTTAGAGATGACATTGTAGTGGGTTCCCTTGATTTTCTTTTTGCTTTTTATTTTTTGCAGTTTTTGGCCAGGGCTGGGCTTGAACCTACCACCTCCGGCATATGGGGCCAGCGCCTTACTCTTCTGAGCTATAGGCACCACCCGATTTTCTTTTTGCCTCCTATATCCCAGATTGGGTCTGGTTAAGCGAGCAACCTACAAATGTCATCAGGCACAAAAAACAAAACTCCGCTAGAACCCATTTTTTCTACCCAAAGGACTAGGAAAAGAACTGCTTAGCAAGACAAAACTTTCAGATTGTCTCTGCTCTACTTACAGAAAAACCATGGTACCACATGCTCCAAAAAGGTTAAATGGGAAGCCTAGAATTCTTCCTTCATGAGGCTGTAACAAAGTGTCCCAATACTATCATTAAGGTGGTATCAGAGAAGGCCACACAGAGAGCTGGGACTTATTACCTCCTGGCCAGTCATAAAAACTCTCTCTTCCAACCCTCTACCTTCTTGTCATGTTTATGGATACCACATTGGGGACCTGGGCTGCCATCTTCACCCAGAATAGTGAGGTACCATTCTCTGCCCTGCTGGGGTGGTGTTAGAAGAGGATTACATAAAAAGTGTATCTTTCACTATCACCAAGTAGTAAAGAAGCCGTCCTAGCCTTGGCTAGTGGAGGCCATGTAGGAAGTCTGGACGCCCACTTGGGTGTTAATGGAAGTCGATTGACACACTTAGATTTCTCTTTCTGCTTGGCAATAATGAAGTGGTACCTCTTCCCTCAACCTTTCCCTTCTGGAGCAGTGTCATAGAAAGCCAGTTAAAACAGAAGCTGTAAATAAAGATCTAGAGTCTCATAATATAATGTGAGCAAGTTCAGGTTTCAGTTGAAAATCTTTTGTCATACCAAGAATCAGGAGGATCTAAAATTATAAATGTCAGCACTGAGATGACAGAGGTGTTAGAATTACTGACAAAGATTATAAAATACAGGATAAAAATGTTTTCAGAAATTACAAAATGCTAGAAGCAAATGAAAAACATGGAAAACCACGGGAAAGGAAGAAAAGAACCAGATGGAAATTTGGTGCTGAAAAAAATAAAAAATTGAAATTTTGCTCAGTGGATGGGGCCCATCAAGAAAATTTTCCAATCTGAAGAACAGAGAGCATCAGGGATCTGTGGGGCAGTAACAAAAGATAACGCCTGTCATAAGAATTCTTGAAAGACAGGAGAAAGAGTAAGAGACAGAGGAAGTACTCAAATAGTAGATGGAAATCTCTCAAATTTATTAAGACATATAAACATACAGATTTAAGAAACTGAGTGGACCACAAACAGGAAAAATTCAGAGAAATCCATGCCAGGAGATGTCATAATTAAACTTCAGAAAAATAAAGTCAAGGAAAAGAATGTTGCAAGTAGCTAGAGAAAAATGATACCTTGCTTAAAAGGAAAAAATATTTCTTATCAGAAAATATGAAGACCAAGAAGTGTCTTTCAACTGCTGCAAGACAAGAATTTTCAACACAGGATACTATATGCAGCAGAAATACTCTTCCAATAATGAAGGGAAAATTAAGACCTCAACATGAAAAAACAACTAAAGGTATTTGCTGTCAATAGACTTACCCTAAAATGACAGCTAGAGAAACTTAAGTAAGTAGAAAGGAAATGGTAAAGAAAGACCTTTGGAATATTAGGAAGGAAGAAAGAATGCAGGAAGCAAAAATATAGGTAAATATAGTAGGTTTTGCATTTTATTTTTTAGTATTCTACTTGTTCCATATACTCTTAGTTTCTCTGTTTTCTTTTTTCTGTCCTCCTGTGGGTAATTGAACACTTTTTTATTTTTATTTTTTGCAGTTTTGGCTGGAGCCGGGCTTGAACCTGGTATATGGGGCCAGTGTCCTACTCTTTGAGCCACAGGCACCGCCCCTGAACACTTTTTTAGAATTCCACTTTTATGTATCTGTATTGTTATTGAGCATATCTCTTTTTATAGACTTCCAGTGATTGCTGTGTAGGTATTACACTATAACTCCATAACTTACCACAATCTACTGGCATCATCATTTTCCAGTGTGAAGTTTAAAAGCCTCAGTTTTCTTTATGCCTCTTTACTTTCCCAATTTATAATATAATAATTGTATGCATATGATATATATTATGTAATAAAATGATTGTTTACATATAATAATTATGAACACACATTTAGGACCACCTCAGACAGTGTTACGATTTTCGTTTCCACCACAAGTTTTGTACTTGTTTCACTTTTTGTTATCAAGGTTATACTAGCTTCATAAAATAAACTGAAGTTATTTTATCTTTTTGTTCTTTGGAAGAATTGTGCATAAGCTTGGAATCTTCATCTATGACGTAAAGGTTGTCACTAAAAACGCTGGGTGAAGTGTGTGCATGCATGCATGCATGTGTGCACAGAAGTACACCCTCTACTAATTCACCATTTTATGCTTATGGGTCTGTTCAGGTTACTGATTTCTTCTGTATTCTTTGGGTCTATATTCTCTTTAAAGTTGTCACTTTCTTCTCTGTACTCTTACTTTTTAAATATCTAGTTGTAGCCAGGTACGGTGGCTCAGGCCTGTAATCCTTGCACTCTGGGAGGCTGAGGCAGGTGGATTGCCTGAGTTCAGGAGTTCGAGACCAGCCTGAGTAAGAGCGAGACCCTTACTTTACTTAAAAATAGAAAAAAGTAGCCTAGTATCATGGTGGGTGCCTGTAGTCCCAGCTATTTGGGAGGCTGAGGCAAGAAGATTATTTGAGCTCAAGAGTGTGAGGTTGCTGTGAGCTATGATGCCACAAGACACTACCTAGGGCAACAAAGTGAGACTCTGTCTCAAAAAATAAAAATGAAAGTAAATAAGTAAATAAGTTAATATCTAGTGTAATATTTTCTGTTATGTGACACACTTAAAACAATTCAGGTGAATGATTTTTACAATTTATAGTTTCCTAAAGAGGTGTAAAGACAAAACATACTTACAGCTTGATAAAGTTAGGATTTTGTTTCTTTAAAATACTACTCTTTTCATCATCATTTACTAGCAATCTCTTGCCTCTGAAGGATGGGGCATATTTAATTTAAGCTGCTATTGAAGAGGGAAAGAAAAACTTCATCATTGAATACTTGGTATGATTTTTCCACATAAATATCAACTAGTTTGTCTCTATTTGCATCTTCAGCATTGATTATTCTTTTGTTTGTGTCTCATTTTAAATTTTTTCTTTGTTTTTTAGTTCTTTGTTTTTATTTTATGGCTATTAGTTCTTTTTCTTTTTTTTCTTGACCAATATTGCTAGAGATTTGTCAGTTTTATTGTCTTTCATATAACTAACTTTCAGCTTTGTTGATCATTTATGTGTGCTAATGGCATTATTGTTTCTGTCATTATATCTTCTTTGGCTATATTATGTTTACATTGGACTCTTAGAAGATTAATTTCCACAGTTCTCTCTGATTGTGGAGACTGCTCCATAATAATTGCTATGGCTATATTTATAAACTTGTATATGTGTTATTTTCATTAATATATATTTCTAAGTAATTTTTACTTTTCATTATTTCTTCTTTGGAAGAAGAAATCTTCTTATGTGTTATTTGGAAGTTTATACTTAATATTTCTGAAACGAGGAGATTTTTACATTTTCATTTTTACTTCTCTATCAATTAAGTTATGGTCAGAGAATTTGGTCTGTATGGGAGATTTTTTTGAAATTTGTGAGACTTGCTTAATGGTCTCTAGCTTTAAAAATGTTCCACCTGAGAAGACCAGGTATTCCTTAATTATTCATTATATTTTTCAAATGTTAGTCATATTTTTGCTGGCTTAATTTATTGATATTACAGACTTACAAGCTGTGTTGTTATTCTGATGGATTTAACTCTTTTTTATTGCTATATGTATAAGGTTCTTTTCTACTTGAGCATAAGGTCTACTCCTGTTTATTATTCGTAGAAGTTATTGAGTTGCTATTTCCTTTTTCCAGATTAGCTTCATTCTTCTTCTGTTTCTTCTCTATTCCCATCTATCTGGTCAATTTTTAAGTTAATTTTTTAATTTTTTATTTTTTTGAGACAGAGCCTCACTCTATTGACTCAGCTAGAATGCAGTGGCATGGTCTTAACTCACTATAATCTCAAACTCCTGAGCTGAAACTACCCTCCTGCCTGAGACTCTAGGCATCCAGCACCATGCCAAGCTAATTGTTCTATTTTTCTTTTTTGAGTTCTTATCATGTTGCTCAGGTTGGTCCTGCTTTTGACCTCAAGCGATCCTCCCACTTAGCCTTCCAAAGTGCTAGGATTACAGGCATGAGTTACTGTGCCCAACCTGGTCAGTTCTTAATAAGCTTTTCCTGTAGACGGTTTTTCTTCTTGTTCTATTATGTATTATTATATTCTGAATTTTTCATTATATACATTTTTTATTCTAGTGAATTTTTCAAGAAAATTATCTTTATTTTTTTTCTCTACCTTTTCTTAGCATGGGTTTTATTTATTTTCCATCTTTTAGAATACTGTACACTTTCAAAAGTTACCTTCAAAAATTACTGTTGAAAAAGCTTACTGAACTTAGGATGTTAGTCAAGATGGAGTGTGAGTTCACTAATAGCTGAACTGTCTGTCTTAGTCCTCTTAGATTGACTAACAAATGCTACAGACCAGGAAGCCTAAGTAACAGAAATTTATTTTTCCATTCTGGAAGCTAGGAAGTTCAAGATGCTGACTGATTTGCTTTCTAGTGAGAATTCTTTTTCTGGCCTATAGATGGTTAACTTCTTCCTGTGTCCTTTCCATTGAACAAAGAGCTTCTGGTATCTTTTCTTATAAGGACACATATCCTATTGGATCAAGGCCCCATCCTTATACCTCATTTAAACTTAATTATCTACATAAAGGCCTTATCTTCAAACACAGGCACACTCGGGGATAGGGCTTCAACATATGAATTTTAGTGTCACATAATTCAGTGCATATCACACAGTGGGAGAGCATTTTTAGAGCTCTGAAAGAAAAGAACTGTTAACTGAAAATGCTGCATTCAGTAAAAACATACCTCAGAAACAAAAGCAAACTAAAGAAATTTCCAGATGAAGGAAATTCAAGAATTTTTACTAGTAGAACTGACCTAAAAGAAATGCTAAATAAGTTCTTCAGGCTAAAGCCAGATGATAACAGAAAGCAACTGGAACTTCATAAATTAAGAATGAACAACAGAGGTAGTGCCTTTGGCTGAAAGGAGTAGGGTACCAGCCCCATATACGGGAAGTGTTGGGTTCAAACCCAGCCCCGGCCAAAAACTGCCAAAAAGAGAGAATGAACAACAAAAGTGGTAAATATCTGAGTAAATATAGAAGATTTTATCCTCCCCTTAAGGCCTTTTGAATATGCCTCTCAAAAGCAAAACTTACAGAATTGCTGAGGAACGTTTAAATATTTGCATATCTAATACAAGTGACATTTAGAACAAAGGCTGGAGAGTATAGAGAACTATACTTGAAATGGTAAGATATTATCTCTAAGTAGACTTTTAAAGGTTAGGTATGATATACTTTAAAGCAGTGACTGTAGAAGTGCTAAGAGATTTAGCCAGAAAGCCAATAAACAATATGAAATGCTAAAACATTAAAATTATCCAAGAGAGGGTAGGGGAAAAAAAGAAAGGATAAGAAGAAAACAAACAATGAAGTAGTAGACTCAAATCCAGTCATATTAATAATTACATTAATAAGTTGTCTAATTACACCAGTTAAATGGGATATTTTGATGGGGTGAAAAAAAAAAAAGAAACCCATTTCTTTTAAAGAAACCCATTTTAAATACAGTGATACAGATAGACAAAGGGACAGAAAAAGGTATTCCATGCAGAAACTAATTGAAAGCAAGCTATAGAGTTGCTGTATCAGAGTAGATTTCAGTACAAAAAAAATGTACAGAGATGAAGTTTGACATTAACATTTTGAAAAGCAGGTCAGTATGCCAAGAAGACAGAAGAAATCTGAAGTATAAATGCAGCTAACTACAGAGTTCCAAAAAGTAACAAGGTGATAGAACTAACAGGAATTAGAAAACAGAAAAATCCACAATTACACTTGGTAACTGCAGGAACATCAAAGATTCACTGATCACAGATCACCATAACAGATATAATAATAAAGAAAAAGTCTGAAATATTGCAAAAATATGACAAAGAGACACAAAGTGAGTATGTACTGTTGGAAAAATGGCACTTGCTGGGCAAAGGGTACCACAAACCTTGAATTTGTAAAAAATGAAGTATCTTCAAAGCACAATGAAGTAAAATGCAGTAAAACAAGGTGTGCCTATAATGATACCCCTCATGGACATAGACACCAGTATCTTTAATAAAACATTAACAAATCATATTCTAGAATGCAAGGATATTTGAGTATTTGAAAATAAAAATATTTCCTTTTCTTAACAGACTAAAGAGTAAAAATCATAGGATGATATCAATATATACATAAAAAAGCGTTTTACAAATTTTAACATTCATTCATGTTAAAAAACTCTCCACAAGCTGGGTGTTAAAGTGCGTCTACAGAACTTTACAACAATAAAATACAACAATAAAATATCAACTTTGGTACTACTGACAATTTGGATGAATAATTCTTTAGTATGGATTGGAAAACTCAGTACTGAGAAGATGTCAGTTCTCTTCCTCCTGATCTGCAACCTCAAAGTTGTAGGCGGCTTGTTTATATTGTCAACAAAATGGTTCTAAAATTTATATGGCTAGGTAAAGTAGTTAGAATAGACAAAACAATTTCATAAAGGAAGAACAAAGTTGGAAGCTCAAACTATCTGATTTCAAAACCTATTGTTAAAATGCAGTGACCAGTGTGTTATTGGTGAAGGCTTGTACATATGTATTAATACAGTGGAATAGAGAGTTCAGGAAAAGATCCATACAGCTCTTTGGTCTTGGCCACAGAAGCTCGATGATGAAGGGAATATCATGGTTTGGAAAGCATTGGAATAAGATGCATATACACTGTGCCACCGCTGTAGCTCTAAGGCCTACCACCTGCAAAAGTTGACCTGTGGCAAATGTGGCTGTCCTGCCAAGTTCAAGAGAAAGTATAACAGGAGTGCCAAGGCTGAAAGAAGAAATATCACCAAGACTGGTCAGATGAGGCACCTAAAAATTGTGTACTGCAGATTCAGGCCTGGAGTCCATGAAGGATCAGTGCCTAAATCCAAGAGGGCAGCTGCTGCAGCATCCAGTTCATTTTACTAATTTCAGCAATTAGTCATGCAATAAATGCTTTGGTTTTTAAAAATCTAAAAAAAGAGGAAGAAAAGCGTTTGTACAGATACACTCAATTTGATTTGTTTTTGACAAAGATGCAAAAGCACTTCAGTGGAGACAAGCTAAATTTTGTCAAAACATGATGCTGTAATAATTGGATACCTGTGTGTGAAAAATTAACCTTGTCCTATACCTCACATCATATATAGCAGTTAACTCAACATGGGTTATAGAACTAAACTCAAAGTGTAAAAGTATAAAGTTCTTAAATAAAAATGTAGAATATTTTTGTTACTTTTAAGTAGGAAAACAGGTTTTAAACATGAAGAAGCACGGTTCATAAAATAAATAATGGGCTCAGTGCCTGTAGCTCAAGCGGCTAAGGCTCCAGCCACATACACCAGAGCTGGCAGGTTCAAATCCAAATCCTTTCTCCCACCAAAGAACAATGACAACTACACCAAAAAATAGCTGGGCATTGTGGTGGGCTCCTGTAGTCCCAGCTACTTGGAGGCTGAGGCAAGAGAATCGCTTAAGCCCAGGAGTTGGAGGTTGCTGTGAGCTATGATGCTACGGTACTCTACCCAGGCTGACAGCTTGAGGCTCTGTCTCAAAAAAAAACAAAACAAAACACACACAACCAAATAATGATAAAGTGGTTACTATTGGTGGGGTGGTGTTTGACTGTATAGCATCAGCATGAAGGAGGGTTTTTTGGGGGGGAGGGTGGAACTGTTACATGTCTTATGGTTGTGGTTACATAGCTCCCTGCATTTTTCAGTAATCACAGAATTGTATACCAACAGTAAACTTACCATAAGTTAAAAAATAACTTTATAACTCCTTCAGTCCATACTACACAGCACACTAGCCACTGCGGGGCCCCTAGGGGCTATGTGGGGAGCAGTTTTCCCCTGGCCTTGGTTCCCAGCCATCCCTCCAACCCATGCATACACACTTGCTCTCCTGGACAAGGCTAACATCCCACTTAGCCGCTCTGCGCCTGCTCTGTCTCTACTCCCTCAACAGTGGGGACACTGCTCTGTGGGTTCTTGGTTTGGGGGCCCTCTCTGCTCCTCTACTATTCCCTCTGGCTTCCTGTAGAGGGGCCTGGGAGGACTCCCCTGACCTTAAAAGGGGCCCAAGCCCCATCTCATTCTGCATACTCCACGCCACTGTCCTGGCAACAGGTGTGGCCAATGGAGGGGGCTGATTGGCTCCTAGCCAGCCTGTGTCTTTGTCACCATGTTGGGCTTATGCCCACTTTTCTTCTTCCCTAGTCTCTGTACTAGGTTGGACAGCTCCTTAGAGCACCGGAAGAAAGGTGGGATGGGTATGAGTCCTTTCCCCCTTACATAGGGGGTCCTAGCCCACCCTTCCCTCCACCTGGGATCTGAAACTATTTGAATGCTGGAGGCGCAGTCACCCCTTTTCCAGAAGAGGCCCAGATTCCCTGCTGCAACCACCTAAGGTGGGCTGGGTCTGCTTGCCCTACTCTGACTGCAATTACCCCCCGTGCAGCCAGGGCTCACCATGCCCACACCTCACCCTTCTGCTCCTCCCTAGCCCCCAAGGTTCTGGTTCCATCTTTCCTCTGTTCACAAACTACCTCTGGACAGTTATGTTGTTTTTTGTTCCATGTTCCATTCAACATCATCATTGCTGCTACTAGCACCAAATGGTCATCCTCATTGCCTCCTGTTCTGCCCACATCATCCCCTCCCCCAAGATACTCTTTATGGAGCAGGGGGGCTGAGGCACAGCAGGCTGAGTTACTGACCACCCCAGTCCCAGGGAAGGTGGGGCCCTGCCCCAAGGATGCTGCAGCAGAGTGAGGAGGGGGGGCCTAAACTAACCATGAAGGGTATAGGGGCCACCTTCTCCCCCTGTTCAGGAGGGAGTGGCCATTATTTGTCCCAGCCGGGGGCTCTCCCTCTGGTTTCCTATTGCAGTTACTTGAATTAAAAAAATCCTTTTCGGGGGGGGGAGGGGGGGGAAACTCCTTCAAATTTTATTGTTTCTATTAAAACATTTTAAAATGGGGGAAGATCCCATTTTTTATTATAATAAATAAGACTTCAACTCCTTGATCCGCACTTACTCTGGAAAGCTGGATCATTTATCATAGAGCACAGTGAAAAGAAGCCCCAGGGAACATTCTTTTGCCATCATCCCTTTGTATTTTCCTTGGCTGAATGTAACTTCTACTTTTCCTCTGCTTTGGAAATGACTTACAGCATGAGTTCCCTATCCTTTTTCTGAAGTGCATGCCTTAAATTTGAAATTTCACACATATTTTCTACTATTTTCTTTCCTTTTTTTTTTTTTTTTGCTTGCTTCTCCTACCCCAACACCCCCAACCCCTGCCGCCATCTTTTGCATATATACATACCTGATTCTCTTTATCCCATTCATCTCTTACTTGGCTACCTATCCAGGCCCTGGACTAACTAATAAGGTATGCTTTCATATGAAACAGTCTTGAAAGGAAGAAGGAGGTGACATTAACAATTAATGTGTTGTGTTATCAAGTCATAATTGAAGTACTAATGAGCATGATATAGCACAAAGGAGGCATGGATTCACAGAGGAAAGAGGCCCGTAAGTTCCCCAAATAATTAACATTCTAATTTAATTCTTTAAAATGTCATCTGTGACGTTGATTATTTACAGACTAGTAGAACAAGTTAAAATGAAATTTAGCAGTAACATGGTTAGAAACAACTTTGTAAAGTTCAGCTAGTTGGTGTGAGGATGGGATATATTAGTGAATTTTGTAAAGGTTACATGGGAGATAATTGATTAAGATGAAAAAGCTACTGAGTATCATGGCAAACTACAGACTATTGATTAGTAACATACCACTTATGAAAAGAAAAATGGATTGAATCTCATAAGACCTTATGTCAAATAAGTCTCCTAAAATCTGCTAATTATACTCATTAACGTCTGGTTTGCTAACTCACATTTACTTTAGATTTTGCAATGATTCTGAAATTTTCCCACAGTTATTTTTATGTACAGTTAATCTTTTTTTCCCTGAAGTTACTGTGCTCTAGCCTTGTCAGTTTAGTTTTTAACATTTTTCCTGGCTGTATCAAGCCCTTTTCACCATAATGCTCCACTATACCAGCTGTTCCTGGTGTAAGGAGCACACTTCTTTTAGTATCTGCATGGTTAACGCCTTCATCTGTTTTAAAACTACTCAATGAGTTTAACCTTCCACCGTATTTTTAATTATAAATTACCTTCCCTCTTTTCATCCCCATGTACTTCTGACCTTTTTACCTTGCATTAGTTTTTTTAAGTCTTACCATCTAACATATTTATTTATTATGATTATTGATTATTATCTTTCTTCATTTTCACTAAACTGTAAGCTTCACTAGTGCTAAGATCTTTACCTCTACTGAAAAGTAGGCTTCACCAGGGCTACAATCTTCATCTGTTTTGTTCATTGATGTATCCCAAATCTATAGACCAGTGCTTGACATATGGTAGATGGTAAGTGAATGTATTTTAGAAAATTAAATGTTTAATGCAAGAGTAATAATGTCTGTTTTTTTTTTTTTCTGATAGCACTTGGATTCCAATTCTTAAAAAGAGTTCGAACTCCTGTGATTTGACATTTTGGAATTTTTGTAATCCAGTTGAACTGTTATGATACCTAGTTTTGCTCAGGAACCTTGGCCTGAACCTCAAAGCTCTTCCTGATTTTGATAATAAATAGTCACCTCCCCATGAGGCCGTCTTTTGAAGTACGGTGTAAACATTATTAGAAACAATGAGTAAAGATAAACCTGTCCATTGGCCTTTGAGTTTTTTTGTTCATTTTTGAAGGTTTTCCAACTTTTGATTCTTGGTTTGCACACAAAATGAGACCTGAATTGTTTCTGTAGTAATGTATGAACACAACTCATCTAGTAAAAAACCCATATACTCATGCCAAAACATGGTACCAGAGATAAGAAATTGGCTCTGAAGGTCACCAAAGTTTGGCTTTTAGACAATGGACAAGGCCACTCTGAGAAACACCTTTTTAAGTTACATACTTGGAAATTTAGGACAGTTGCGATAGGTTTTATATCGCAGAAAATCATATTTAAGTTATCCTTGAGGTATGCAGGATTATATGTACAATGATGAATCTGAGTCAGTGTGTTAAAATGCATAGAGAATATATACATATTCTGTGATGCGTGTAATATATATTGATGTTTTGTAGTAAATTTAAGGTTCAGGAGTAAATAGATTCTAGAAACAAAGTTTTAATCTCTAAACAATTATAGTGAAAAAGGTGGTAACTAGAAAAATTTAAGTATCACCCAGATTTCTGCATTTTTATATATCCTTTTCATTCAGAATTACATTCCTATGTTTTATTTACTTTTAAGCTTATAACCCTCATCACATACTGTTTTTCTGATGCCTTTCAAGAAGGCTCCCTCTCCCCTTTAAAATTCTGTCCAGTAATTACTGAACAAATAACTTGCCTATGTTAGCGTTCCTGTTAATAGTCTACTATAGTAGTAAGAAGAAAAGGAGAAAAAGAAAATGGTCATGATTCCTTAACCTTTTTGTCTATATATACTATGTTTTCTTGGCTACCCATTATTTTACGTTTCTTCTTCCTCCTACTCCTTATAAAAGTTATGAGAGGTTCAAATATAAAGCCGCAGGTAGTATTAATAACTTCCAAGGGCCAGGCGTGGTGGCTCACACCTGTAATTGTAGTACTCTGGGAGGCTGAGCAGGGCGGATTGCCTGAGCTCACAGGTTCAAGACCAGCCTGAGCCAAGAGCGAGACCTCGTCTTAAAAAATAGCCAGGAATTATGGTAGATACCTGTAGTCCCAGCTGCTCAGGCGACTGAGCAAGAGGCTTGCTTTAGTCCAAGAGTTTGATGTTGTGAGCTATGATGCCATGGTACTCTACTGAGGATGATAAGTGACTCTCTGTCTCAAAATAAATAAATAAATAAAAATATATAAAAACTTCCAGAAATCCCATATGTAATTGTAGCTGGTGACTTTGCCCAATAGTCATCATATGTGTATGGACATATGTATATATTTTTCTTTGTTATGATCTGTGTGTAGCCTTAGTATGTTATAGACATCTTTCTGTGGCCATACTTACATTTTCCTTTTTTTTTTTTTTTTTTCAGTTTTGCCCGGGGCTGGGCTTGAACCCGTCACCCCCAGTATATGGGGTAGGCACCCTACTCCTTGAGCCATGGGCACTACCCTATTTAATTTTTTTTTTTTTTAGTATTTTAAAAAATTGAGATAAAATTCACTGTTTTAGCTGTTTGAATGTATACAATTCAGTGGTTTTTAGTATATTTACAGAGTTGTACAACTATCACTACTATCTAATTCCAGAAAAGTTTCATCACCCCCAAAATAAACTCCATATCATTTCATTTCCCCTAACCCCTGGCAACCACTAACTACTTTCTGTTCTTACGGATTTATTTATTCTGCACATTCCATATAAATGGAATCATAAATTATGGGCTTCTTTCCCTTAGCATAATATTTTCAAAATTCATTCACATTGTTGGATGTATTAGTACTTCATTCTTTTTATGGCTGAAAAATATTCACTACATGGATGATATCACATTTTGTGTATTCATTCGTCAGTTAATAGACATTTGGATTGCTTCCACTTTTTTCTCTTATGAATAATATTTCTGTAAACATTCATGTACATTTGTTTCTGCATATGCTTTTTATTCTTTTGTATATATTTCCATTTCATATTTAATATATAAATGACCATAAATCATTTCCCAAATTTTGTTGACTTTTCCCAAATTTTCTAATTATTTATAATTATTAGCTACTTGGGAGGCTGAGGCAAGAGGATTACACTAGCAAGACTGTATCTCTACAAAAAGTTTAATGATGAGCCAGGTGTGGTGGCACTTGCCTGTAGTCCCAGTTACTTGGGGACTGAAGCCAGAGGATTGCTTCAGCCCAGGAGTTTGAGGTTACAGTGAACTATGATCACACTGCTGTGTTCTAGCTTAGGTGACAGAGTGAAATGAAATCTTGTCTCAAAAAAAAATTGTCTAAATTTTGAATCTCTTTTTTAAGACGAGAGAGAGTTTAAGAAGTTTTTGATTCTACCAAGTAGTCTAATATCTTGGCCTTACAAAGAATTTATGGTCCAGCCATATTTTATTATGGTTGTACCTCTTTGAATTTCTGCCAGAAAAATATAGGAGACCCTACATAAGTTGACTACCTAAGGGACTATAACACACTGGTCAACAAACGGAGGTGTCAACTACGGAGGTTCTTCTGTAATAGTACATATCTAGTTTGACCTTGTGACTTTTGCAAATTAACATAGAGCATAGAACTTGTAATTATTAACATAGAACTTATAAATTAACATAGAACTTGTAATTATCAAATCATACTGTATTTCGAGTCATAGAAATTTGTCTTATAGTTAATTTTGTTCTTGTTGCATAAATTCAGCAATAGTTTTGATTACTATATTGCTCAACTGTTGCTCATTTAAGGGAAGTAAATAGTTTTCATTTTATAGGACAGAGAAAGATTACAGTTTGGTGGACTTCATTCATTTTTGGAGGGTATTATAATAATCTCAGTTCCTACATCCTTCTGATTTTTTAATTTCAATGAGTTCTCAAAATCTTATATAAATTCATGGCATTGTTATCCCTTTTCCTTAAGGAAATTAAAATCACTGCAAAGTACTTTACTAGAAGTCTAATGCTAAATTCTTGTTTTAATGTATAATTTGCTTTTTCTAACATATACCATGATTAAGAGTTGATTAAAGTATGTTAGAATTTTGAATGCCTAATCTTTGTGTGTTTGCATATTCACTGTATTTTTATACTAAATTTTTAAATAGCTCTCATAGTTTTCTTGATAGTTTATAAGAAACTGAGGTGACCCCATAATTCAGTTATGTTCTATAAATTTTTTTTTTGAGACAGAGTCTCACTATGTTGCCCTCAGTAGAGTGCTGTAGCATCACAGCTCACAGCAACCTCAAACTCATGGGTTTACGCGATTCTCTTGCCTCAATCTCCCTAGTAGCTGGGACCACAGGCACCTGCCACAGTACCCCTTGTCATTGTTTTTTAGCAGGCCTAGGCCAGGCTCGAAACTGCCCCCTTCAGTGTCTGTGGCCAGCGCCCTGCTCACTGAGCTACAGGCACCAAGCTTGTTCTATAAACTTTTTAATTGTTTTTTTGTTATCCTTGTTTTCCATAAATTAAAATACTTTAATTTCAAGGAAGTAAAATTAAATGGAAGTATTAATTTCTATTCATTAATAGTTTTCTCTATTTACCAATTACTGTAGTTCATATGATCTAATAATTTCATTTTATTAAAATTCTCCATTTTCCTTCCTTAAATTTATTATGGCCTTTCAACGTCAAAAGATGAGCACAATTTAGGTACTTGATTTTTTTTTAATTGTTAAATCAACTAATAAATACTCTGTGTCTAACATATCTACTATCTTCCTATAAATGCTGTTTTAAAGCAGTCTATTAAAAGTTTAAGAGAAGTTACATATGATACATTTTAATTCCAGAACTTGTTAAAAGATGAAAAATGGCCACATATAAGATATTGTTTTATTGTTAGCTAAATTACAGTATTTAATTGTGTTTATAGACCTGTTGCTTTAGGGATAATTTTTCTCATATATAAATACAAGGTTGAAGATTCAAAATTTTAGAAAAGAATTTGCACCAGCATTGTTATTGTTAAATAGTAACAGAACAGAGTATGTTCTATGTGATATTGCCAATTTAAAGATAATACTTGTGAAAGGTCCAATTATTATCTGAGAGTTTATAATTACTTTTATTTGCCTTACAAATGACAGTCCATTTTCAGATCAGTTCATCTAGGAGCCTTTTCTATAATCTATCCTGGCACATTTATAAAAAGGCATCTACCTGCAACTTTATTAGAACAATATATACACAGAGAGATGGAAAATTAGAAAATTTATAGCAAAAGCTAAAAGTTCAGCTCCTGCATAACTGTTAACATTTATTAAATTATACCAATCATGGTAATGTAGTTCAATTATCAAAGAAATAGAAATGAATAGAAAGCTGAAGTTGAAACAGAGCTGACATGAAAAATATGTGAAAATAAATATCATATTCACGAATTAGAGCCATGCTCAGTTTTATCACCAAGACAGATACATTTGTTTAAAGCAGTGGTCAATGATCTTTTCTGTGTGAAGCCTAATTTCAACATTAATACAAAAATTTGTACATTGTTTTCAATGATTTGATTTTGAAAATTATATACTTTTTGCTTCAGGAAATGTGTCTTTGGTATAATTAAGCATTCCCTTACTGCATACCTGAGTGGACTCTTCCTTTGGCTAACATTTCAGAAAGTAGTATCTAAAATAACTATGTATTGTATGATTATAACTTGCATTTGAATGAATTTTGTGCTTGAACAAACACTTTCTGAACCTGGTCTATTTGGTCTTGTCTCAACTGTTTTTCTAAGGCACCTAATGGTAAAATATTGCATCACTTTCTTTTAATGTTGTATATTTTATAACAAAAGATTTTATTTCTATTGCATATGTGAACCCTTTCTACAAAGCACAAAGTCTTGGGCCACTGTGAAATAACATGAGCTTTGTAATTTGCTTATTTTTGACAGGCAGCAACAATTCTAAAGATTTAAATTGTATATGAAAAATATTTACACCAGACACACTACATGTTTAGCTGCCTTTTTTTTTTCTTTCTTATTTCTGGGCTATCAGTGAGAACGTGTAACCAACCAGGAAATCCAACTGGTTCTCCAACTGTCATATCCTGCCTATAGCCAAAGGTGTGGATCAGCTGGCAGCTTCTGGGACAGAGATGTACTGTGTCCTGGCAGCTCTCCCCGAGCCTCTTTTTTCCATCTATAAATTGAGAGTTGTTGAAATTTGATTCTTGATAATTTGGAATCCAGTATATTGCTGTCTATTCTGGATATTCCTGGCTAATTTTAAATGGTCTGGAATGGTTTAAACATATTAAAATGATTAAAGCAATTAAATCTTTGAAATAAGTGAAAAATTAAAAAAAAAATCCCATGAACTTTCATGGCCAAAATGAAAATAATACATAGAACTAGGGCATAAAGACAGGCATACTAACAGATTTTCCTTTTTTTTTTTTTTTTTTGGACACAGATTCTTGCTCTGTCACCCAAGTTAAAGTGCAGTGGCATTAGCCTAGCTCACTGCAACCTCAAACTCTTGGGCTCGAGTGACCCTCCTGCCTCAGCCTTCTGTGTAGCTGGGACTTCAGGCATTCACTACCACACTCAGCTAATTTTTTGTATCTTCAGTAGAGATGGTGGTATCACTCTTGCTCAGGCTGGTCTCTAACTCCTGACCTATAGTGATTCTCCCTCTTTGGCCTCCAGAGTGCTAGGATTAGTTGTGTGAGCCATTGTGGTTGGACCTAACAGTTAAAAAAAAAACATAAAATATAAATCGAGTTTTAAAATAAGGCCAGACACAGTGGCTTATGCATATAATCTCAGCACTTTGAGAGGCTGAGAGGGGTGGATCATTTGAGCCCAGGAGTTTGAGATCACTGTGGGAAACATAGCTAGACCCTGTCTCTCCCTCAAAATTAGCTAGGCGTGTTGATGAATATCTGTAATCCTAGCTACTTGGGAGGCCAAGATGGGAGGATTGCTTGAGCTCAAGAGTTGCAGCCCACAAGATAGAGTGAAATCCTGTCTCTAAAAATAAAATAAATTCAATAACTGTTTCCCATTATTTGATACACTTATCAAAAGTAAAATATCTTTAAAATATCCATGGAAAGTTTTTTATTCTGATAACGTTTTTGAATCTATAAATCACAAATAATATAGAGAATTTTATGTAGGGAAGAGATGGTAAATGTGGTTTAAACCTTAAGAACTGATACCTTGCAGTGAAAAGCATTCTACTTACATTTCAATGTTGAGAAATTTTCATTTAGATTTGTTGTAGTTATAGCTAGAACATTATCTTCTAATAGGGCAGCGGTTCTCAACCTGTGGGTTGTGACCCACAGGAATTGTATTAAGGGTCGTGGCATTAGGGGCTTTAACTAGGGTAACAAATTATAGGACCTTTTAAATATGTTTCCAAATGTAGTGTTTGTTTAAAATGTTACCAACAGAGGTAAGAGGATAGAGAGTGAGTGGTAGAGCCATGGATGTGGCACAGCTTAAGTGTCTCCTTCCTTTTATTTTTCTTGCCACATTACTGTGTTTGTTTGGTTTTTAATTTGATTTTTATAAAGGATCTAAGTATTTGGTAAGGTGTGGGAACATGTGCTATTGAAGATTTCAGTGTTTGCTTATGAGAGAAGGAAATGTCATTTTTTGGGAATGTGATTTCAAAAATTTGGCTTTGAAGTTTCCTTGTGTAATTATACTAGCAGTTTCCAAACAACATAGCAAGAATTTATAGTACTTTTCCAGATGGTAATTATTAAACAATAATTGGAGGCTGTAGCCAATACAACAGTAGCTTTTATAGAATAGGCATACTTTTTTACTAAATATCTAAGTGCTGTTCTCATCATTAAGCAAATAATCAATGAAATAAAAATAAAAACTTTGTGATTTCTTAGACAAAAAAAGAGAAATGCTTTTTCAACATGTATTTATAACTTTTAGAAAAGGCCATGGTAAAAAAGTTGTATTTATAAGGTCAAAAACTTTCTGATCTATATAGTTCAAAAGTAATTCTAACCAATCTGGTAAGTTTTTGAGATACAAATGTAGCAAATTCAGTCAGGCTGTTGCTAATTTTTGATGTCCACAGTCCTAAATTTATTAAATTTGAGGTAGAATGATGGAGCCAGAAATAAACAGGAAGCACACATAGCTTCTCCAATAGAACAGGCTTCAAGGGGCCAGAATGATTTACTTTCTAAGTGTAGTTCACATTCATCTCAATTGAGTTCATTTTATTTATTAGGTAAAAATAGTGTTTGCTGCTTCAAAATTATGTATAGCCATCTTATTTGGGCTATTCAGTTTGGAATTGTAAACATGATGGCAGGTTTTTAAAATATTTGTGTGTTGTTGTTGTTTATTTTTTTTAAAGAGATTTCCCAAAGTTGCAGATGGCTGGCTCATCTCCAAATACCTCTTCAAGGGTACTCTATGCTGGTGATGTCTCCCGCCACTGAGCTGCACGGGAGCATGGAATTGACTTACTGGGGAGGGCAGTATCAGTTAAGTGATCTCTTTTAGTACATTGCATGGGTTTTGCAAAGCTTTTAGGTTTTTTGTTTTTGTTTTAATGCACAGGGCATAGGTATGCTTATGCTAATTTTTTAAATTAAAATCTTGTAAACCCAAACCATACAGTGATCAATTTTGTCTTTTTCCTCTCCCATGTGACTCATTCAGATTTCTAAGTTCTATAACCTTAATTACTATTTTATGAATCATGCATATCCGTGTTTACATTTTTTGGAAATCATAATAAGATTTATTTATTATTTACTCAATTTTGTAAGTACTGTATCATATTTGTTTTACATCAAACTAGGAACTCAAGGAAGCTATATGAACATTCTAGTCACTGAGTAAAACATAGGTGAGAGCTACCAATAAAAACAGCTCTGTCATTCTTGAACCATTTGTGGGAGTTTATTTCTTTAAAAAAAAAAAAATTGGAATGTATTCCTTAGTTTCTGGTCTCTCAAGTAGAATTCATCCCTGATTTACTTTTTGAAATCTTTTTTTTAAATTGAATTCCTGTTATGTGCAAAATTCTGCTGGGCCTCTGTCCTTATAATCTAGCCTTTTAAAATATTTTTTAGTTAGAAAAAAAATACAAAGTAAATACTTTAAAAATTACAGGAGGACAAAGAAAAAAATGGAAAATAAATGTCTCCTCATTTCTTAATCCTAATTCCCACAAGAAGTCATTTTGAACAGTTTCTTTGTTTTATGCTCTGTACTTATAGCCCTAATCCCTACTGAAACAAGTTACACCTGATTTCTTCACGGCTACACATTTATGTGGGTTCTCTGTGTAGACCTCAGCCTTCCATATACTAATTTTGTCCACTAGTATTTTAAGCTGTATGTCAATAATGCTAGGGGAAGAAAAATAAAACCTTTGTAATTCTATTTGGAGAGATAGTAAAATTACTGAGTTATAAAAAAAGCCTATTAAGTCAATTCATTTTTTAGTTGTTTTGGTCATCCTGGTTATCTTAATCTTTTTGTTTTGGAAAATTAAGACTTGATTAATTTTTATGATATGGATACATAATTTTGATATTGGTATGTCTGTGAATAATTCCCTACCAATGAACCAGACATTAAATTGTTGGTAACAAAGGAGAATAATTACATTTCATAGATGAGAAACTGTGATTCATAGGGGCTAACTGATTTATTTGAGGCATCCTGTAAGTAACATACAAAACTAGCAGTGTTCTACAATTGAGCGTCTAACCTAGATTCTGAATTCTTTGGATCCAGCCTAAAGTGTAACTAAAATTATTTTTTAGTGTTTAAATTTGTTCTAATTTTTTAGAACATTAATGGGACAATTTAGAAAATTTTAGTTAGAAAATGAATTTTATCTTCATCTGGGTGGTCTAATAACTATAAACCTCAACTAGTAATAGTAATTTTTTTAAAGAAAAAGTTTTCAACTTCTTGTAAAGAAATGAGAATTTTCTCTGTTTAGTAAAAAACATTAACTTTGTTTTATAACTTAGCAGTAAGAAAGTTAGGATTGCTGCTATCAAATTTAAAGTGACAATTTAAAAGTGAAATATCTAAATGTTAATATAGAGCAAAAGAAATCCAGAAGAAACTTATTTCCTTTAAATGTCTGAAAACTTGTACAGTGATATGAGTGGTTTGTTAAAATTCTGTGGTTCTATATTGTCTTCTGTTGCCTTGTCTAGATGAATAGCAGCTCCAAGGGGTATTAGTATTTAGTATTGTTGGATAGGTGATAGATTTAACATGATCAGAACTTTAGTTTATTAGACCAGTTTTTCATTTACTGTTTACTACTATTACATGTATAGGGAAAGAAAATCAATTAATAAATTCATTTATATATTATATTATTAAAAGATGATTTTTTTTTTCAGCTTTTGGCCAGGCTTGGGTTTGAACCCACCACCTCAGGCATATGGGGCTGGTACCCTACTCCTTTGAGCCACAGGTGCTGCCCATATTAAATGATGATTTATCATAAGCCACTGCTTAGTGGAGAGCCACTATAGTAGAAAATTTCATTTCTTTTCTTAGAAGGTTTCATCCTGGTCATAAAATAAGATATAAATAAAACACGGACATATTGCAAAATGTGAATAAATATCTCACTTAAAGAACACAGAAGAGTAATTTTGGAATAACATTGGACCCTAGAGATTGCAAGCCATTTTTAGGTGCTGGAAATGAGCAAGTTTATCAAGAAAGATTATCATAGGGCTGGTCAATAGCAGACTGTCATTTAGTCAAACAAATTTTTCACCAGTTAGGTCTATACCTAAAATGAACTAGAGTTGGATTGATGTGATGTGAACAAGTTTGGAAAAGCTTGTTTAACTCTCTCATTGGTAAAAAAGTCAATTTCCAAAAGCACTTATAATTAAAAGCATATTATATACCTATAGTCATGAAGAGCTTTAACAAGGAAATTATGTTATTAATGTCATATATCTTCTTTAGAATACAATTTCTCCAAAATATAGACTAGTCATTTTCTTGGTATTTGACTTGCTTTTGTGGTTATTTTTAAATGAAATTAAAATATCCTGGGAGTGGCTATTTATTATTTCAATATTTACTTTAAAGGTAATAATCAGCTTGTAACTTCTTTAGTCTTCCTTTTGAATACTGGGTACATTCAGAAGACTTTTGCAGGCAATTAATCTGTGTTTATATAAAAGTGATGTTTAAATAATGATATCTTGAACAACCAATTGAATACTTCTATGACATTTAATTCAATTAAACCTATTTTGTAGATGAAGAAATTTAATTATTTAGGTAAAATTCTAAGATAATACAATTTACATGAGAGCTTTTGTTTATAGATGCTAGCAGAGGAATCCACCTTCCTTTAAAGAAGATCCTTCTGAAGGTGGAAAAGTTTAGTGTCCTAAATCTAGAACTTAACTTTGGAAGTAATGCATGTTGAAGAGAAAGGAGGGCAAAATCAAGCCACATCATCCGCACATCTAGTTGTTGAGTCTACAAGTGTTATGAAGAGACTGGTTTATTTAAGGCCCTTCTAGTCACGGTGACATGCCATCCTGTTCATCGTTTAGTTTCTCAGTTTGTAATCCAGGAAATCTTATCATCTTTTTGGTAAAAGTCTCTATATAGAGATAGAGCTCACCCTATAGCAGGAGTCCCAGAGGTTTAGAGGCCTCTCCTTCTCTGCATAACTGAAGCTTAGATTTCTGATTTTTCGATATCTTTGCGTTCTCTCCTCCAAAACAAGGCTTCCCCCCCCCAATATTCTTTAATGTTTAACAGCTCTATTTCAAAATTCTTACCAATTACTTTCCTCAGATATAGAAAACTAATGAAAAGTTTTAGAAAGTGTTTTAGAGAAGCAAATCATACCCTGTGGAAAAATGCTGGACCCGGGAATTATTTCCTTACCAAGGAAGTTCTTGGCCATAGGCAACCTATGCTTTACTTTTCTATGGTTAGCTGCCTAGGTTCTCCTTACAGCCTTGGGCTACTACAGTGTTTTGCCTGTTTCCTTGTCTTTTTCTGTGATGTTTGTTCCTCATACTGTCCTTTTAGAGAAATGTAAAGTCATCAGAGAATCGTTATGACATTCTCTTTCTTGAGGGCAGCCTGGCAGCTGTACCTCTTCATTTTGAAATAATAGAATGGTACCAAATGATGAAAGGCAAGGAAATCTGGTTGAGCTTAGAAGCATTTTGAAGAGGTAAGTTTAGAATGGAAAAGGTTGGGCGAGGGAGTAAATTTTAAAGATTTCTCTAGCTTCTAAGCGATTAGTGGGAAGAACTTAGCTTTCTATTTCATTCCTACTTCATTTTGTGGTGTGAAGGGAGCTTGGTTCCCTTCACCATCTGTGTGGTAATAGTAATAATAGTAGGAATGGCTGGCATTTGTTTAGTATTTAATATGTACTAGGTTCTTTGCTACTCGCTGCATGTACATGATCTCATCTAACCCTCACAATCAGCGCTCCCAGGCAGACAATACCATTATTCTCAATTTACAGAGGAGGCTTAGATTTACGGAGTGTATTTAAGTCATTTGTTCAAGCTCACACAGCTAGAAAGAGATGTAATTAAGGTCTGCTTTTTTTAAAAGTCCATACTCTGCGCTACCAGGACATTTTTAATTCAGAGAAGAAAGGGGCAAAGGAAAGTGATGGAAAGAGTTTAAAAGGAACAAGAGCGATTACAAATATTCCCGTAGATTTCTACTTATAAGTAGTAAGATTTTATTTTATTTTTTATTTTTTTGGCTGGGGCTCGGTTGGAACCCACCACCTCCAGCATAGGGGGCTGGTGTCCTACTTCTTGAGCCACAGGGCAGCCCAATTGCATAGTTATTTGAATAAGGATTTTTAGATATTTTGTGTTTTATTTACATGTAGGCAAAAGTAGATATATTTGTACAGAATATTTGATATTTGTAATCTAGCATGCAAACACCTGAATATTACATTATCATCAGAACTGTTATAAAAAGATACTAATTGAATTTTTAAAAATTCAAATGTTTATATTCATTGCAATTAAGATGATACTTTGTGTGCTGATTTACAAATTCATTTTTTTTCACCAATTATTTATTGAGTGCAGACTGTGAGCTAAAAGCTGAGTTGTGTGTTGGAAACTGATCTAAAGACGTGGAAGGCACAATCCCTGCTTTTGTGATATTATCTCCTATTATGTGAAATGATCAAGTAAAGAAATAAACGTTCTTGCTAACAAGAACACCTGTTGAGCAAATGAAGGACAGAGGGGAGAAAGATAAGCAAGCCCAGGGTGCTGTGCCAGCAGTGGGGAGATGGTGAGCAGTTTGCTGCAAGAAGAGGCCTTTAAAACTTCCCAGATGATGAACAGGAGTTACCTATCAGTTACCTAGGATTTCTGTTAATTGATTAACTGTAAGTACATCCTTAGAAATACTAGGAAGATATTTTTTAAAATGCTAATGTCTAGGTTTTTCCATAGATTTTGATTTTTCAGTTTGGGGGAGACCAGATCTAAACATTTTTAAAAAGCAGTCCAGTCATCCTAATGTGTTGCCATAGTTGGAAACCTCTCAAATATCATCTCTTGATTCTGCTCCTAAATGATGCTTGCTGATAAGAACCCTTTGTGATGTTGCTAGAGAGAAGTTATTACGGGGAAAAGATTTGAAATAAATAATTCATTCAAGATGAAAAAGCACTTATTTAAAAATATATAAGGAAATCTTCCTACACGAAGCTTAAACAACTCCCCTACATTAAGACTAACCATTCTGGACAACTGAATAAAGTATTAAGATGTCTCTCACATCTCATCTAAAAATACTGAGTGTACAAAATGGTTCTCAGGGACCCAATACTCAGAGTACTGTAATGAAATATTAATACTAATATAAAGTATGCACTATGAAACATTTGGTCACAAATGGACACGTACTTACTCAAATAGGAAAGATTAGAATGGTAAACATCTCAAGATGTTTTCCTGAGTTGGTGACTACAAAAAGGCAAATGGAAGACAGTCAGAGGGAGGGAGGTTTATAGATGAGAGTGGCTGAGTAGAAGAATCAGTGACTATGGGATGCTCATTGATTTAATTACTAATAGGATAAACCATATATTGTTTCATTTTTTGAAGTATCCATATGAAGAGGATAAAAGGAGTTAAGTTTAATTTTTTCTAAGTAGAGAAAGTTTTAGAATTCAGCTGGTGACATTTAAATTAATGGCTACGTAGGACCACAGGGAAGGTTTTCCATGTGCTGTCTAAAAGACTGTATTAGATAATAGGATATTAAACAGCAATGTGGTTTTAGTGTCTACTCCCTTTTTATTTCATTTAGTTTGATTTTATTGTTGAGAAAACTATGATGCAGATCCCTTAAGTTTTCCAAAGTAAGACAACTACTTAAAGATAAAATAGAACTAGTTTTAAGGCTTTTTGAACCCTATATCAATTTCCATTGTAGCACACTATGTTACCCTTACTTTTCAGAGTTTTATTGTTCTTGCATTTTTAATTGTCAGGTCTAGTTTTCTTTTAATTTTTTTTTAAAGTATTATAATTTGTCTCCTGAAGGTCAAGTAACCTGGTTTGGTTACGAAAGTCCTCGTAGCTTCTGGGACTATATCAGAGTGGCTTGCCGGAAAGTTTCACAGAATTGTATTTGCAGCATTGAAAATATGGAAAATGTCAGTTCTTCTAGAGCTAAGGTAAGACAATCCTAATACGCAATGTGTATAA
Source organism: Galagoides demidoff (assembly GCA_963574575.1). Lineage (NCBI taxonomy): Eukaryota > Metazoa > Chordata > Mammalia > Primates > Galagidae > Galagoides > Galagoides demidoff. The sequence goes on from CAUYQV010164591.1 coordinate 34,183, forward strand.
TCTAATCCTAAGCAGTTTTGACCTAAATAGAAAATATTTGAGCTCTTTGCTGTGTAAAAGATTTGTTTTCGTTTCTTTGTTAGGATTAAGTACCTGACCAAATTTAACATCTTTCAGAGGCTTGTTTCCATTTTTTTTTATTGCATTTAGTTATTTTAGAATGTTCTTGAGTCTTCACTGTAGCATTTTGAATAGCAGGAAGATATGAAGCTACTCAGTATGAATTTCCTTTTTAAGAAGCATAATAAAATATTTCCTGTTCTGTTTTGTTTCTACATTTCTTGAATTATCCAAACCAGTGGCTCTCAAAACAATGTCCTTGGGGATCTCCAGGAACCTTTCATTACAGGTCCATAATGTCAAAAATATTTTCATATAATACCAACATGTTATTTGCCTGTTTGCTGTGTTGACATTCATATCAGGAATGCCTCAATATGTCAACACAGCAATAGTACATAAACTGCTGGAATCTGAGCATGAATTAAGGCAGTCGTATTAAACTATACTAGTAGTTACTCACTGAGTTCTTCCCCGCCATGTACTCAGTAAAAAACAAGCAAAAGTTCACTTCGTAAGATCAGCAAGGGTACAATAAACATTACTTTTATTAAATTTCAACATTTGAGTACCTCTCTTTTTAATATCCTGTATGACAACATAAGGAGTATACTAAAGGATTTTTGTAGCATGTTAAAATATGAAGATTGCCTCAAGGAAAGTACTTGTATAATTGTTTGAATTGTGAGCTAAACTAGATATTTTTTCTTATACTATTTTTGATAGAAAGCAAAACTTATGAACTATAATTTTTTAGACTTAGGCATTGGCACAAATTTTCTTGAAAAAAAATGAAAGTAGGTCTGTTACTTCAAGGAAGCAGCTGACAGAGTTCCTTGCCAATGGTAAAATTAAAGCTTTTAAGTAAAAACTAGAATTTTGGAAAACTTGTATTCACCACCTTATGCTGGATAGCTTCCCCAATACATAAAGGCTTTTTTGATGACATTGATGTTGATGTTGATATTAACAGATGTATTTTTTAATGAAATGTGTCAATATTTGGTAGACCTGGATAACTTGTATTTTTGAAATGACCAATTCATGGAATTAGAAAATCATTTATGGGTAAAAGATCAATTCAACGTTCAAGATAGATCAATGGATTTAGTGTAATATAGTATGAAAATGTCCTTGATATGGTTACAGATTCCGTATTCCAACTAATGTTTAAGAAATTACCACTTATTGTTTTGATATGGAACATAGAAAAATCCAAAATTATCTGAAAAGACTATTAAAATATTTCAACTATGTATGCGTATCTGGGTGATGCTAGAACTTCTTCACATACTTGGACCAAAACAACACATTGTAACAGATGGAATGAGGAAGCAGATAGCTAATTTTCTTACAGAAAGCCAGACATTAAAGAGATTTGAAGAAAAGTATGATAGAGACATTTTTCTTGCGAGTATTTTTGCCTAGGAAAACTTTTCATAAAAATTATTTATGTTATTTATGTTAACATATAATGAGTTATTGTCATTTTTGAGTTACCTAATATTTTTAAATTTTCAATATTCCAGTTTTGACTTAGGATATAATAATTTGACAGCTATAACATACATAAAAGCTCTTAGAGGTCCTCATTGATTTGCAAGAGTGTAAAAAGTCTGAGGTGTTGATTTAAGCTATACAGGCTGAACATTCCAAATCTAAAAAATCTGAAATTTGAAATGTTCAAAAACCCAAAAATTTTTGAGCACACAAATGACACTCAAAGAAAATGCTTATTATATTATATTGCAAATATCCCAAAATATAAAAAAGTTGAAAATCTGAAAAACTTATGTCCCAAACATTTTGGAACAGGTATACTCAACCTGTATCAGCTTTCACTTAGTTTTATTTGTATATTTGTATTGCCATAACAGTAGCCTTCCTTACTATTTTTGGCACTTAGAAATTATAGAATGAAACATTAAATAGAAAATAATGAATTAAAACAGATATTTACAGTTTTGTGATCAAGATACAATTCAGTTCATTATTTCACAATAATAAAATTATAAATTACATATCTGTGTAATAAACAAAAGTATAATATTATTTTGCCAAAATGTAGTTTCCAAGATTATATTCTTGCATTCTTTCTTATTTAGGAATTTTTTTTTTCCTTTGGAAAATTTTTATTTAGCAAAGCTGATAAAAAACATTGTGTAAACATGAGCTGAGTGTATGTTTTAAAAAACAAGATCCTTAATACTTAAATATAGTGACATAATTAGAAGCACAATTAAAAATATTTTAATCCTTAATGTGGAAGTGTATTTTTACACTTTTGGGATGACAGTTGGGATTTTTGTCCCCTTTTTAGGAGTTCATATTCTACACCCACTGATTTCCCCTTCAGTGCCTCCTCCCAGTCTCCAACCAAAGGGTTATCTGAGCAATAAACTCCCTGCTTTAGGATCTTTCACACTTTTCAGATTGAATCAGTTTTCCTCTTTGCCTCACATATTTTTCTTTCTTTCTTTCTTTCTTTTTTTTTTTTTTTGAGACAGAGCCTCAAGTTGTCCCCCTGTGTAGAGTGCTGTGGCATCACAGCTCACAGCAATCTCTAACTCCTGGGCTCAAGCGAGTTTCCTACCTCAGCCTCCCAAGTAGCTGGGACCACAGGTGCCCACCACAAAGCCTGGCTATTTTTTGGTTGCAGCTGTCATTGTTGTTTGGCGTGCCCAGGCTGGATTTGAACCCGCCACCTTAGGTATATGTGGCTGGCGCCTTAGCCACTTGAGCCACAGGCACCGAGCCGCCTCACACATTTTTCATAGATGTTTAAATCCTATTTTTCAGTGTATATTAGATTTATTTTTAGTCTCAACTATTGTCTTAGTAGTCTTTCGACCTTTTCTAAAACTACTAAATTTATTTATTCATTTATTTATTTTTCAATTTTCTGACTGACTGTGAAATGTGATTTTTCCCTTTGCATCTTAGTTAAGGTTTATCTGTTTTCCTTTAATGTTTTCTTCATGGTTTGAGTATAATATCTTGGTTTCTTTAAGTTAAGATTAAAATGTTAGCTGTAATTTGAATCAATCAAATGTATAAAAATGAAAATATTCTAGAAGATGGTACATAAGTTTAACGTTCTCATTTTCAAATTATAAGTAGGACGAGCAAGTATATTCTAAATTATTTCAATAGAGGAGAGAATGTATAGAACTAGCATATCTCAATGTACAAAAGGTAATCGAAAAGTTAATAAACATGAGAAATGTGACATTTGGACCTGGGTGGACCAAAGAAACCAAACCCTAGCTGACCAACTCTCTAAAGAGGCTCTTGGGACCAGTCCCTGCACAGCAAGATGTTGCCCAGCAGAGAGTCAATGTTTATTCTGTAAAGAACTAGTATTGAGTATCAAAACGCCAGAGAATAATCAGGTTCCAAATCCTACATTTAAATCTTTGTTTTAGTTGGGCCTGAAATAGATTTCATTTAATGGGGAAGGAGAGACTTAAAATTTGCCTAGTTATACTAGGAAAAAGTTGGTGGACAAAAATTAGCTGTTTTTCTTCATTGTGTTAAAAGCAAAGAACTTAATCTACTCGATAAATCCCACTTGCTGAGTATCATAACCAGATGGCAAAGTTTACTACTATTTGTAGCTCTGGCCTTTCTATCTTGACACAGGTGAAAACATCTATCAGAACGAGAGCCCCAGATTTGCCTGGTGAACAATACACTGCTCAATACACTTGGGACCAAAACTGCTTAATTTTTAAATTCTATGTAATAGGCCAGATTCACTTTGACTATCCTTCTAGGGTTATGCTGATGACATTTGAAGCAGAGGAAGACATAGATGTACTCTGGCATAGTGACATTTGGGATAGAAACATACTTTCAATTTAGTTGAGTTGATTAAATCAGGATTGCTTGTGTCTTGCTACTACTGTACCATTTAGATTTATATTGGAGAAACTGGTCAGCATGGGTGATCAGATGCTTTGTCTAGGTTAAGATTTATGAAATGCAAACCATTCCTTTTCTTTGCTTAGTCTGTAACTTGTTAAGCCTATTTTCCAAGACTTAAACATAGTCTAACAATAGAATAGAATTAGATTAAAGATTATGCCTGTAATCCTTGTATCTCTGCTATATTTGCACCTGTTCTACCTACAGTATGAGGGGTTCTAGGACATGAAATTCCTCACATAAACTTAGTTAGGTTTTAGACTAGAATCAGCATTCTTAGAAAAAGGAGTTCATCTCAGCAGGTACCAGATTATTTCACTTTTTTTTGAACTCACCCATCTTCCCCAATGTGATCTTGGGGCATATGTTCTCACAAGCATATTTTATGATCTTTGACAAAAACTACCCTTAGCTGAATCTTTAGTTAGTACTGCTAACCTTGTAGATGTTTCCATGGGGTTTTCTTAGTATTCTAACTGGCTTCAAGTTCAAAAAAATTCCTTTCTCTCCTTTATTTTTCATTTTCCTGGCCTCAAAATATGAGCCCTTTATTGATCCTTAGTTCTTGGTACTTCCCTGCATTTTTTGTGCAGGTCCCCCTTTCTTCGGCGTGTGATAGCAGTTTTTGTCTTAGTTAGGCTTGGCTTTCCTTGTTTCTGGCTGCTTACCTATACATTCTTTCTATTATTGAATTTAACATATTAGACACATTTTTGAATATACTAATCAAACACCATTTACCCATGCATATTTCCATCCAGGGAATTTTCACTGAACACCGATGCTATATCAGAGCTGTGTATGTAGTCCTCAGAACATCGTCATGATATGTATATCTTCATGATATAGATCCCCGTCCTTCCTGGTCTTTTTGGTCTCATTATCTTGCTTACTATTTCTTTATTGAGCAGTTGACTTTGTCACTGCTCTTTCTCAGAGTCAGGTTAGCTAAATTCTCTACTGAAGGAGGTTGAAACACAGTGGTTATTAATCTCAGAGGCACCAGAGTTATCAAATGCCATAACTTGACAACAGTGTTGAGAAAAGACCATTTTTATGATCATTTTCTATAATGAACTTGCCAGTCTTTCTCAGTTCTCTTACTCTCTAACATTTTTTTTTTTTTTTGAGAGGGAGCCTCAAGCTATCCCCCTGGGTAGAGTGCCATGGCATCACAGCTCATAGCAACCTCCAACTCCTGGGCTCAAGCGAGTCTCCTGCCTCCGCCTCCCAAGTAGCTGGGACCACAGGCG
>CAUYQV010164600.1:0-19591 GCA_963574575.1 Galagoides demidoff
GGCCCGCCAAACAACAATGATGGCTGCAACCAAAAAATGGCCGGGCGTTGTGGCGGGCGCCTGTGGTCCCAGCTACTTGGGAGGCGGAGGCAGGAGACTCGCTTGAGCCCAGGAGTTGGAGGTTGCTATGAGCTGTCATGCCATGGCACTCTACCCAGGGGAATAGCTTGAGGCTCCGTCTCAAAAAAAAAAAAAAAAAATCCTCTTCCCTCAGCCTCCCCAGTAGTTGGGACTATAGGTGCCCGCCACAATACCCAGCTGGTTTTTCTATTTTTAGTAGACATGGGGGTCTTAGCTCTTGTCCAGGCTGGTCTCTAACTCCTGAGCTCAAGCAATCCACCTGCCTCGGCCTCCCAAAGTGCTAAGATTACAGGTATAAGCCACTGCATCCAGCCTCAGCCCCAATACCTTAATCAGGTTGTTGCAGAACCAATAGACACCTCCCATGTGCAGCAGGGTGTCAAAGATGTGGATGGAGCGGCTGTCTACCCAGCCCTTCTCCAGCACCTTGGCAAAGATGTCCGTCAGAACCTCCTTGATGGGTCGCTTGGGGGGCAGCAGGTTCCAGTAGGGCATTGTGTCTACCCCAGTGGAGGGGAACTTGATCTGCGTGGCTGTCTGCTGTAGCACATCAGCACACATGTGCTCCAGAATCGAGCTCATAATCACCACCCTGGGGGGAGAGAGGACCTGAGGTTCAGGTGCCACAGTGGCGCAGGGAGGGGAGGAGAGGGAACATCGGGTCAGACTCTCTCCTGGATTTGGGTTACGGAAGGACTCCTTGGGCATTAACCCTGCTCTGTGCTGGGGGAGGAGACAACCCCCAGCAGACCTGGCCCTATGTCCCTGCTCCTGGCAGAGCTTTCACTTGCTGGGCACAAAGCATATTAAAAGGGGGCCTTTATGGGTGGCGCCTGTGGCTCAAAGGAGGTGGGCACCGGCCCTGTATACCAGAGGTGGCTGGTTCAAACCCAGCCCTGGCCAAAAACTGCAAAAAAAAGGAGGGGGAGCTTTCTTCCCCCAGGCCACTCCAGAGATACTTGTATTTTCTTTCTGCCTCTCTTTCTCTCCTACTTTCCCCATCCCCCAGGCCTCATTCCTGCCAACCCTGTAGCATAAATAAATACAATCACTTCCCCTTGGGCGGAGTGCTTGGGGGGGTCCCCACCTAGCCTGGCCTCCTCCCAAAGTAAACTGTTACTTCCAGGAGAGGGCCCCAGGGCTGCCCCACAATACTCTTCCCGGCCTTGGTAGCTAGGCAAATAAAAGGGTATATCCAGGAATTTTCTCAAGGAAAGATTCTTCAGCTAAGAACACAGACAGGCGTGTGAGTGCTCATTGTTCCTGGAATGCTGGGTGGCTGTGGGGAAGTCGCTTTTCCCACCTGCACAGTGGACCCAAACCTTCTACTATCTCACACCTAGACAGGATTTAGGGTCCTTAGGTTGAATTATGTCAGAGCAAAAGCTCCATCATTTGGCTTGGGGAGGGGAGGGATGAGGGAAGAAAGAATAAAAGGAAGGGCAGCGCCTGTGGCTCAGTGGGTAGGACGCCGGCCCCATATGCTAAGGGTGGCGGGTTTGAACCCGGCTCTAGCCAAACTGCAACGAAACAATAGCCGGGCGTTGTGGCGGGCGCCTGTAGTCCCAGCCACTCGGGAGGCTGAGGCAAGAGAATCGCCTAAGCCCAGGAGTTGGAGGTTGCTGTGAGCTATGACGCCACAGCACTCTACTGAGGGTGATAAAGTGAGACTCTATCTCTTAAAAAAAAAAGAAGAATAAAAGGAAGAAGTGAGGGGAAAATAGGAGATGTGATTTAAAAGGGAATACTCAGAACGTATTAGTTGCTGAACACCCACATTCACAGCAGCACTATTCACAATGGCCAGGAGGTGAAGCAACCCAAGTGTCCACTGACAGACGAAGGATAAACAAAATGGTCTATCCATACAACAGACTATTGCTCAGCCTTCAAAAGGAAGGAAATCTTGTCACATGACACAAAACAGATGAACTATGAAGACGTAACACTGAGTGAAATCAGTTGCAAAAGGGAAATACTGTATGATTCCGGTTAAATGAGATATCTAAAGTTCCCAAATTCACAGAAACAGAAGGTAAAATGGCAGATGGCCAGGAGCTGAGGGGCTAGAGAAAGGGGAAGTTGCTTAATGGGTACAAGAAGAAAAAGTTTTGGAGATGATTGCACAACAATGTGAGCATACTTAACACTAGTCACCAGTACATCTAAACAAGGTTAAGATGGTAAACTTTAGTTCTTTTTTTTTTTTTTCCGCGATAGGATCTTCGTATATTGCTTACATTGGTCTTGAACTCCTGGCCTCATGAGATCCTCCTGCCTCCGCTGCCCAAATAGCTGAGACTATAGACATAGCCACTTCGCCTGCCTCAAGACAGTCAATTTTATTTGTTTTTTTAGCAACAATTAAAAACAACTTTGGCTAGGTGTTGTGGCGGGTGCCTGTGGTCCCAGTGACTTGGGAGGCTAAGGAAAGAGGATAACTTGTGCCTAAGAGTTTGAGGTTGCTGTGAGCTATGGCACTCTACCTAGGTGACAAAGTAAGACTCTGTCTCAAAAAAAAATAAATAACAACTTATTGGTTAAATGAATAAACCAACATCATTGAACTCAAGATAGCTAACGTCAGCAGGGAGGTCTCCCAAGCCTCAGAAGAACCAGAGCAGGAAATCATCATAAGAGATAGCTGGGGATAAATGTGACAGCCTATAAAATCTACAATGGACTTACGGTTCCTAGACAGTGACATGGCTTTGTTCTTTTGGTGAGCTGGTTCTCTAGGACTTGAGCTCTTTTATCTTTTTCTTTTTTTTTTGAGACAGAGTCTCACTATGTCATCCTCAGTGGAGTGCTGTAGCATCACAGCTCACAGCAACCTCAAACTCTAGGGCTTAAGCAATTCTCTTGCCTCAGCCTCCCAAGTAGCTGGGACTAAAGGTGCCTGCCACAACGCCCAGCTATTTTTTTTGTTGTACTTGTCATTGTTGTTTGGCAGGCCCAGGCTGGATTTGAACCCACTAGCTTTGGTGTATGTGGCTGGTGCCCTAGCTGCTGAGCTACAGGCTCCAAGCCAAGGACCTGGGCTCTTTGAGGGTAGGAATCATAGCTATCTGGGGTCTGTATTTCTGGCACACAGACACACACTGTATGTTTGTTGACTCAGCTAAGTGAATACATGAATAAGAAAGTGAGTAAGGGCGCTACCTGTGGCTCATTGAGTAGGGCACCAGCCCCATATGCCAGACGTGGCGGGTTCAAACACTGCTCTGGCCAAAAAGAAAAATAACCGGGCGTTGTGGCAAGCGCCTGTAGTCCCAGCTACTCAAGAGGCTGAGGCAAAAGAATTGCCTAAGCCTAGGAGGTTGCTGTGACCTGTGTGATGCCACAGCACTACTGAGGGCCATAAAGTGAGACTCTGTCTCTACAAAAAAAAAAAAGTGAGTAAGAGTGGAAGTGAATGAGTGAGCAAGCAGCAGGTCTGAGAAGGTAAGAAAAGAGAGGGGGCACTAGTTACTAGAGGTGCTGACTTCTTACAATACACCCGCAGGTTTGAGAAGGGAAGGGATGGGTCACTGACCTCTCGTTGTAGAACTGTAGGGTGTTCTCACTGTACAGTGGCCCTGCCAACTGGCGGATCATCTGCAGTGACTTCTCACGCTCATCCAGCCCCAGCATCCGGACATGGGCCACAAGCCAAGCCACAGCACACACCGCCAGACTGCATACCTTTCCCTTGATATTATCAGTGATTTTCTGCGGAAGGGGAAAAGGCTGAGGGGCTACTATCGCTCCTTCCCTGGACATCACTTTCCCAGTCTCTGGGGCAGTTCGGTGCAGCAGGGAGTCCTTGGCCACATTCCACCCCTCTCTCTGACACAACTTTGATTTTCCCAGAGCTATCTCAGAGGGAAGGAGTGGCTAAGACTATGATTATAGGGAAGATCGATATCAAAGCATGAGCTCCTGGATTAGTATAGGTCTTCTTACTCTTACAAAAATAATAAGCTAGCAATGACTGGCTCTGTGTCTCAGGGAAGAGAGAAGGTTGCTGGAAAAGTGAGGCTACCTGGATGGACTCGAAGGCCAGGACCCCATTCTCCCAAGCATTGAGGATTTCCAAGATAGCAGCTGAAATGCTGAGGCAGGCTTCGTGCCACTTCATCTGCCTACAGGGGTATGGGTAGGAGCATGAAATGGGCTTAGTGAGAGGGTTTCAGGGGCTGGGCCACATGTGGCCTTCTGGATCCTCAAGTAAGGCCTTCGGATATAATCCAAATTTTACAGAACAAATTCTTTTAATAAAGAAAGTTTGGATTTGGTCAAGAGGCCACACTTGGGGATCTAGAGGGCCACATGTGGCCTTGAGGCCACAGATTCCCCACCACTGGCTTGACCCTGACCCCATCACCACCCTGGGCGGGGGCGGTTAGGCCACTAACACCAGCTTCATCTCTGAGGAGTTGTTGAGCAGAGCCACCAGGGACTCCACTTTGGTGGAGTCTGGCCGGAAGCAGGGGTGGTCAGGGTTCAGGATCTTTCCCTCCTCGGGCATGCAAGTCTGCATCCAAGTCTCAAAGAAGGGCACCTCTGCTCCTGTGCGTGACTCAGACAGAATCACCTAGGAAAGGCACAGAAAGGCATCAGCCAAGTGGGGTGGGTGCAGTGAGCTGCTAGAGGAGCACCTGGGCCTGATGACAGCTCGGTTTCCTGCCCTGCTGCTGCCCCCTCCCGGGCCTGAAGACCTGGGGTCAAGCCAGTCTAAGGGAGGCAGACAGGGGTGCTATGCTGCCACCTAGTGGTCAGTGTGAGCATGACACTGGAGGATTCTAGATGTGCCTACTGACTTCGCCCAGGGTGGCCACATGATTTAAGCGGCCTCCGGAACTAACTGAAGCCTGAGACTGATGGGAGACCCGGGGGTCGGAGGTTGTGGTGGTGGTGAGTTACCAGTTGCTTCCTCCCCCTCCAACCCACCCACCTAGTACTCTAATCCTGCCTTCTCTCCTCTCACCTCTGAGCCATAGGTCTGGGCCACGTGGCATAGCATGAGGAAGGAGATGTCAAAGAGCAAGGCACGGACTGAGGCTGCTTTGGCTGTGGGAAGGATAGGAAGGCATCGGCCAGGGCAGGGGTCAAAAGCCCTCACCTGGATTGGGGGATCAGGACTTGCCTCCAGGAAGGTCAGGGACCAAGTGGCTCCTTCAAAGCTCTGAGGCTCAGAATCCTTTTCTTGAGTCTCAATTGAAACATCATCCCTTCCTTGGAATCAAAGAGGCCTAGTGCCCTCTCTACCCCCAACACCCAACCAAATCCCAGAGCGGGGCTGGAGCGGGAGAGACATGGGGATAGTTTTAGAAGAATCCTTTTCCAGCAGTAGCCTTTGGCAAGGCTTCAGTCAGTCATGGCTCAGGAGAGCAATGGTGCCCTTCTCCCTCCCCTGCTCTCTCCTTCCACACCCCTCCTCCAGGCCTACTGGGTCCAGGGATGCATAGAGTTGACTTACGGTTATCTTCACTGCCATGAGTCGTGAATTCATTCAAACTGTGAAAGGAACAGAGATGCAGGGTGCCTATCAACCAGGGCAAGAGCTGAGGAGTAGCTGGGGGCACACACGCTTAGAGGATCAGTCCCCAGGGTTTGAATTACAGGCTAAACTTGAAATGAATACCATTGCAACAAAAACAACAACAACAACAAAACCTATTTCTATCTATTGTTTTTTTTTTGTTTTTTTTTTTTGAGACGGAGCCTCAAGCTATCCCCCTGGTAGAGTGCCAAGGCATCACAGCTCATAGCAACCTCCAACTCCTGGGCTCAAGCGAGTCTCCTGCCTCCACCTCCCAAGTAGCTGGGACCACAGGCGCCCGCCACAACACCCGGCCATTTTTTGGTTGCAGCAATCATTGTTGTTTGGCGGACCCGGGCTGGGGATTCGAACCCGCCACCTTAGGTGTACGTGGCTGGCGCCTTAGCCAATTGAGCCACAGGCGCCGAGCCGACTGTGCTTTTTTCAATGCTACCAACACTGCATGGGTTTTTGACTTCAGACCCGCTGTGGCAGAACCTTGTTTAACAGCTTCCATTGCATATTCAATTTGATGAATCCTGCCCTGAGGGCTCCAAACTGTAACATCATTGTCATACTGGTTTCGAAAGATGGTTTCACAGCCAGCCGGCCAGGCTGTAGCCTCCAGCAAAACTAGGAATCAGGCAGCTCAGCGGAAACTATCACTCCGGAGGGGATTTTTAAAATCCCATGTCACACAACTAATATTCAGAAATACTTAATGTTGGATACTGATATGAATATAAAAGACAACAAATATAGCAGGTGCTCGGAGAAGAAAGAAATTTGATCAGGACTATAGGGATGATGGAAGATTTCATGAAAAATGCAGTTTGAATGTGTGCTGATATCAGCAGGTAATTTTGGAGATTAGAGAAAACAGGGACCATTGTAGATAGGAAATAAAACTTGAGCAAGAGCAAGGACAACGAGAAGACTGGCAGCTGGAGCTGAGCTTTTGTTGGTACATTAGTGCTTTGGCATCTTTGGATTTTAAGAGTACAGTCATTTAATTTATTTTTAACTAATTGTAAGGCTCCCCAAAGACAGGAATAGAAGGATATCTAGAACTAAGGTAGCATATCTGTTTCTCCACATTCTAGCCAGAGGAGTTAGTTTTAATTTTCCAGAACTATTTATTATGTTAAGAAGATGATGCATTGACTCAGTAAATAATTTTTGTGTAGCTAATATGTGACAGAAATTGTGCTTGGCATTAGCTATACATCATTGAGAAAAAAAGGCAGTCCTAAAGAGCTTACTGACAGATATTTGGCAAATGCATTTATACTGATAAATTACCAATGATTTTTTTTTATACAAAATAAAAACAAGGTAGTATGAATGTACATTAAGGAATCAGGAAAAAGCTCTGGGGAAGCAAAATATAAGATGAGAAATGAAGGCTATGTCAAAATTATAATAAGTAGAAAAGACCATTTTAAGCATGTACTAAACATCATCTGCAAAACCATGGGTATATTTGAGAAATTAAAAGAAAGCCCCTATGGTTGGAGTGTAATAAGGAAGAGAATGACTTGAGTTGAGCTTGGAAAAATGAGCAGGGGTTAGATATACAAGGCCTATGGCCATGAAAGCATGGTTGGCCATGAAATAAGTACGGTGGAAAGCATTTGAGGGAATTTAAGCAGGAAAGTAATATGTGTATAAGTAACCAGTTCTGCCCTAAAAATCACCCTGGTGCTATATAATGACTGGATTTATAAGAGGCAAGAACTGAAGGGAGAGAGAACAGTTAGGAAACTCCTGTAATATTCTATTTGTTTTTTTGTTTGTTTTTTGTCAAACTCTGTCTCACTTTGTTACCCTCAGTAGAGTGCTATGCTGTCACTGCTCACAGCAACCTCAAACTCTTAGACTCAAGCGATTCTCTTGCCTCAGCCTCCCAAGTAGCTGGGACTATAGGTGCCTACCACAATACCCAACTATTTTTAGAGACGGGGGTCTCACTTTTGCTTAAGCAGGTCTGGAACCTGTGAGCTCAGGCAATCCACCTGCCTCAGCCTCCTGGGTACTAGGATTACAGGTGTGAGCCATTGTGCCTGGCCTCCCCGGAGACTTTTATGATTTTTTTCTTCAATGTTTTACAGTTTTGCTCACACCTAATTTGATAGCAATTTTTTAAAAAGAGACCAGCATTTATCGAATCTTTTTAAAGCATTCAACTAGTTTTCACAGAAATAACTCCTATTATACTCATATCTCATCAGTTTATGTAACAGTTAATCAAATTATAGAATTATAACAATAGGCTTAACGAGGTTTTGGAAGAGATAAAATAGATTCTTGATAACCATTAATTTATAGTAGCAGATATCCTCGTATACTTAGTAATTCCACTATCTCCAAACAGTCATAATGGCCTTGGCATGACACATTTCGTTTACAGAAGAATAGGAAGTGTTGTTTAAATTCTATTGAGTTGTTTAAGTGAAGGGTGATTTAAGAACAGTCTGTTTCTGTATATAAAACCAGCACATTGTACCCCATGACTGCATTAATGTACACAACAATGATTTAATTATAAAAAAAAAAAAAGGAAAAAAGAAACCAAAGGGGGTGGGGGAAAGTCTGTTTCTTTTGTTTTCTTCACACCTAGCATCGATATGAGTCCATGAAAGTAAGTCTAGTGAAAACAGTGAAAGGAGAGAAAAACTATGAAGAGGTATATAATGTAAATGGAAAACATCCTGTAGAGATTACATCATCTGTCACAAGAATCACCTGGGCTTGGATTTTGGCGACTCAGAACTTCTGAGAATTGAAAAATAAAAAGGCCCATATTCTGAATAGCATTTCACATGGGAAGAAAACTGAACTTACCTGGGACCTGACTATCTGTGATCCAGCATTCATTTCTTTCCTCTTCGTGTTCCTTTCCCGAGGGAGAAAATTCTGAGAAGGCATAACTAAGAAAAAGAGAAAAGTATCATGTTAATATATATTAAGGCTAAATTTAAATCTTGGAACTTACGTCTTGTATTTACATAATTTACAGAGACACTAAGACACAAATGCTGTGACCCCCCCCCCAGTCCTCTATTACTTCGGATTTGAGGCAGGACTGTCTCTCCTCCGTTGTACAATTCCACATGTTGTAGCATAAGTGAGGTCAGTAGTTTTTCAGTCCTGGCTAAATACTCAGGGAAATTAAAAAATATGCCTATGCTTAGCCCCAGCTCCCAGAGATTTGGATTTAATTGGGTGGGGGCGAGCCTGGGCAACAGCATTTTACATTTAAAGTCTCTAAGTGATTCTAAGTGTAGATAAGAATTACTGACATGAGGTGATACAGAGAACATATGTTGAGGGCCTATTTTTTACTCTTTATCTTCACAAGAGATGAATTCATCTCCAGGCTTATACTCCAGAGACCTGCCTCTCCTTTGTTTAAGGTGATCTTTTGACCATACAAAAGACATTTCATGTTATTTTTCAGAATGTTCACCTTCCTTTTTGAGTATCTGGATTCAGTCCTCCACCAGGATTACTATACCTCTTCGAAATTCTTACCTTGTCATGTCACCAAAGCTTTGTTTTCTTTCAGTACAACAGTCAGGAGATGCACCCTTGTGAAAATCCCACCCAATTTTCCAGTGCCTTATGGGGAACACCCACTCCCAGGTGTTAGAGGTGCCCCATCTCTGATGGAGCCCCAGAGCTGACAGATATCCACAAGACTGACTTCTGCTTTCCAGGGGCAGCCACTCTCAGAGTGTTGCCTTGTTCACACAGAGGAAAGATGCAGGGGCTCCTGAAGGTGGCTATTACTTTTTCTTTTCTTTTCTTTTTTTTTTTTTTTTTTTTGAGACAGAGCCTCAAGCTGTTGCCCTGGGTAGAGTACTGTGGCATCACAGCTCACAGCAACCTCCAACTCCTGGGCTCAAGTGATTCTCCTGCCTCTGCCTCCCAAGTAGCTGGGACTATAGACACCCGCCACAATGCCTGGCTATTTTTTGTTTGCAGCCATCATTATTTTTATCGGGCCTGGGCTGGATTCAAACCCGCCAGCTCAGGTGTATGTAGCTGGTGCCTTAGACACTTGAGCCACAGGCGCTGAGCCTATTTTTGTTTTCTAAAATCATCAATCCTTCATAGACTTCACTATGTATTCAAATCTGTGTCTTGGCAGAGGTCTTATAAGATACAATTTCAGGCTGAGCACTTATAAGATGCCCCAGAGTCAGCAGAAGAAATCCAGCAGTCTTGGTAACCTAGGAACTTACAGAGTCTGTAAAGAGATAGACGAACTATTCATTCATAAAGAAAGAGCACAATAAGGTGTGGCATTCTTTAATATACTCAAGAAGTACTTTTAGAATTTCTCAGACTCACACATTACAAAAAGTAGATCTCTACTTTGTAAATGTACCAACTACAACAAATTCAGCCTTAGTCCTTTCTCACCTTCTACCCAGAATAGCAAATTTGTGTCCTTGGTCAGGGAAAGAGTGTTTGTTTTCCTTAGAAGGGGAAAACAGGCCTTTTGAAAACAGGCCATTTGAGTGAAATGTATTGATTTGCTTATAATCATAAAAGAATATATTCTTTTTCTGTTCACAAATGGTGACCCAAAAAAATCTTTCTCAAAAAGCTAGTAATGGAAATAAAGAAAAAAGACATTTCTGGGAAACAATTTTTTAAAAGAGAAAACTGCAGCTCTAGTGAATTGGCCCTGCTCGATAAGGCAGCCATTTACTGCCCAAGACATGGCATGAATCTAACATTTCACAACCAGTTCACTGAGAGGTGAACCCCTCAGGAGCAACTTAAAAGCAATTGTAGGAACTAGGTTTGGGAATTAATCAACAAGCATAAGCACTGAAAAAGCCCCACTGTCAGAAGAGCAAGGCAGAAGTTATGAGAATTCCCTTAATAAGTTTCAAACCCATTCACCTCAAAGCCATGTATCTCACAACAAAAAAGCTGCATTTACCAAGGTAGGCAGAATAGAGTTTCTCCTTCAGACATATGAACTGAACTCCAGATGACTAGGACTCCATAGATTACCTAGTTGAAGTTTTCCTAAAGGGTGCCAAATTAGCATTATATGTCTGTTACTCACAAAAAGGGACGAAATCAGGGTCAGAAAATTATGGCTTCAACCAAATTAAAATAAGGTTTTTTTGCTACAAATCTTAGAGATTGTCATATGGTAACGTATACTGTGAATCCCAGAAAACCTCAAAGGGAAGGGAAGTGTGTCGAATATATTATATATTAAATGCAATGTTTCCCAAATATATTTAATTTGAAAAAAAGTTTTTTTGAGACAGAGTTTCACTATGTCACCCTCGGTAGAGTGCTGTGGTATCATAGCTCACAGCAACCTCAAACTCTTGGGCTTAAGTGATTCTCTTGCCTCAGCCTCCCAAATAGCTGGGACTAAGGCACCCACCACAACACCCAGCTATTTTTTTGTTGTAGTTGTCATTGTTTAGAAGGCCCAGGTTGTAAAGACATAGATGAACTATTCATTCATAAAGAAATGGCCTACTGGCTTGGCGCCTGTGGCTCAAGTGGCTAAGGCGCCAGCCACATACACCTAAGGTGGCGGGTTCGAATCCAGCCCGGGGCCACCAAAAACAACAATGATGGCTGCAACCAAAAAAATAGCTAGGTGTTGTGGCAGGCACCTGTGGTCCCAGCTACTTGGGAGGCTGAGGCAGAAGACTTGCTTGAGCCCAGGAGTTGAAGGTTGCTGTGAGCTGTGATGCTACGGCACTCTACCCAGGGGGACAGCTTGAGGCTCTGTCTCCAAAAAAAAAAAAAAAGAAATGGCCTACTCATTGAGCTATAGGTGCTGCCAATTTGAAAATATTTTTGTGGCAACTGATGGGACTAGAATTCCACAGAACATACCTTTGAAAATGCTGATTTAGTTCTCAGTTCTTTGGCTTAAGGAAGTATCCTGAAGATCCTTAGATCATAGAGCTAAGTGAAAGCTGGTTCTAGAACCCAGGACTTCTGATTGATAATCTTGGCCTCCTTCTAATGTAGTTATCCCTCAGTATCCACAGGAGATTGGTTCCAGGACTCTTACAGATACCAAAATCCATGGATGCTCAAGTCCCTTTTATGAAATGGAACAATATTTCCATGTACCCTAGACACATTCTTTTGTATACTTTAAATCATAACCAGATTACTTATGACACCTAATACAATGGAAACGTGATGTAAATTGTTGTTATACTTATTGTTTAGTCAATGGACAAGGGAAAAAAGGTTTTATCTATTTAATACAGATAAAATCATCTATTTCCTCCCTAAAATTTTCTATCTGGGGTTGGTTAAGTCTATGAATGCAGAACTCATGGATATGGAGGGTTGACTGTATACTCCGAGTCCTTTTTATTTTATTTTTATTTTTATTTTTTTGAGATGGAGCCTCAAACTATCCCCTTGGGTAGAGTGCTATGGCATCACAGCTCACAGCAACCTCCAACTCCTGGGCTCAAGCCAATCTCCTGCCTCTGTCTCCCAAGTAGCTGGGACTACAGGCACCCGACACAACGCCCGGCCATTTTTCGGTTGTTGTTTGGCGGCCCGGGCTGGGGATTTGAACCCACCACCTTAGGTGTATGTGGCTGGCGCCTTAGCCGCTTGAGCCACAGGCGCCGAGCCCCGAGTCCTTTTTAGTACTTATTCCTTCCCTTTTTTTTTAAACTATTATTTATTTATTTATTTATTTATTTTGGCCGAGGCTTGGTTTGAACCCACCACCTCAGGCATATGGGGCCAGCGCCCTACCCTTTTGAGCCACCCTTTTTCCCTTTTCTTATCATAATTTCCCTTTTAATTCCTGTACTGGAAAGAACGACAAACTAAGAGTGTAAATCAGGGGTGAGAAACCTTTTCATGTTGGAAGACCACATTAATTTAGCTATAAGTAAAGGTCACATTTGAGAAACTTCAAGTAGATATGTTTAAAAATGTGTATTATTTTGTAAAAATCTAACTACTATGTACTTAATTTCAAAAATGAAAATTTGCTAATTTTAAAATTAATTAACGTTAATGACTTTGTTGTATCTGCTTTTTGTTGAAAGCATTTGAATATTTGGTTGTAGCAAAGAGTTTCACAGTTCCAGTTGATTCTCTAGCAGGGTATTAGTCATTTGTGACCTGAAGTGTATTTTGATTTGAGTTGAGTGGCAGAATGTAAATATCAATTAAGTTAGGCTAAAATGCTAATTTAAGTGTGATGTCATGATTCTCAAAGTCAATGAACTTTTCATTGTATCCTCCAATCAAAAGCTATATATTCTTGAAATAATTTGCATATATTATCCAGCTCATGAATGGCCTTTGCTTAACTGGGAAAAATGTTCATCGGAAATTTCCTTTAGAAGTGTTTTGAAAAAAGATAGTTTTCAAAATGCTTGGATTTTTTTTTTTTTTTGCCACAAATCATATGCAGACTTAGTTTTTCTTTTACCTTGTAAAGAAATATTCAGGTTATTTTGGTTTGACATGACATCATACAGAAATGCTGTATTCCTATAGAAATTTTCTTTCAATAATTCACATTCCTGATTCATTCTTCACAAAATTTAATTTTTTGTTCTTGAAAAAGATAAAATCTGGGCTAACACCTGTCCCTGTGTTACCCAACACACTTTATCTTTTTTTTTTTTTTTTTTGAGAGAGTCGAAAAATACTTTGTTGCCCTGGGTAGAGCATTCTTGTGTCATAATAGCTCACAGCAACCTCAGTCTCTTGGGCTCAAGAGATCCTCCTGACTCAACCTCCCTAGTTGCTGGGACTAAAGGCGCCCATCAGGCTGACTCGCTAGTTTTTCTATTTTTAGTACAGATGGGGTCTTGCTTTTGCTCAGGCTGGTTTTGAACTCCTAAGCTCAAGCAATCCACCTGCCTTGACTTCCCAGAATGCTAGGATTATAGGTGTAAGCCACTACACCTGGCCAGCCAATGCACCTAGAATGTCACAGCAAATCCACACTGAATACTCAACATTCAACTTTAGCATGTTATGAAACTGATGATGCTGTGCTGCATTTGCACAAATATAGTTAACAATACTTAAAACTTGATGCAAAGTGTCACTTAAAATAATAGCTTTAGCTCTGAGATTTTGCTGATGCAAGAAAAGAAATAAGAGCATTTGGATCTGTCAATATTTTTTTAAATTTGTGCGATAAACTCTTCATGTCCTGTCAATGGAAGGTACACCATCTGTACATACACTAGCTAAACTTACCAAATTCAGCCCATCTTTACAACATTTATTCTGAAAGTAGTTGAAGATATCTATTCTTCACATTCTGTTACCAAGAGTGCCCAAAGTGAGTAATTCTTCGTAGCAAAGGAAATCTTCTGTTATGACTCAAATGAAGTATAAAACCTGCCACTCAGTAGTATCAGTTGACTCATCCAAAGTGATCGAATAATATATATTTTCCTTTTGAAGTGTTACCTGAATTTGTTTTGTTATGTTGAAGGCTAATTCATGCTGCTGATCACTTATGTTCTCTTTGAAAGGGGCAGTTAGTACTTTGAAACATTATCAGGGTCTAAGCCTCCTACAACTTCAACAATGCATTCTTTCACAATTGCTGCATCACTGAATGGCTTCCCCTTAGTATATAAGCTACTTTGTAAGCCATTTCAGTGGCATTATCTCCAGGTCTTATTACTGCTTGAACAAACTTTCTTTGCTTTTGATATCATGAAAAGTAACAAATTCCCTTTTGATTTTCATCTTCTAACTTCTGCAATACAACCTTTCAGGCATCTCCCTCTAATTTAAAATATTTGAGGTCCTTATGAGTGTTACAATGCTGATGAGCATTGAATTTCTTTCTTTCTTTTCTTTTTTTTTTTTGAGACAGAGCCTTAAACTGTTGCCCTGGGTAGAGTGCTCTGGTATCACAGCTCACAGCAACCTCCAACTCCTGGGCTTAAGCGATTCTCTTGCCTCAGCCTTCCAAGTAGCTGGGACTACAGGCGCCTGCCATTATGCCTGGGTATTTTTTGGTTGTAGTTGTCATTGTTGTTTGGCAGGCCCAGGCTGCATTTGAACCTGCCAGGTCTGGTATATGTGGCTGGCACCTCTGCTTGAGCTACAGGCACCTAAAATTTGTATTTTTACAGATTTACTCTAGTCAAAAGGCCACACCTAATGACCTAGAAGGCCACAGGTTCCCTCATCCCTGGTATAATTCATCACACAGTTTACACTTCAACCTTTCTAGAGAAGCCTGTGGGATTGTATAGTCTCTGTCAGACAAGTAACCATGATATCTTGAAAAGTAACAAATTCCCTTGACTGCCTACCTCTATGGTCCTAAACCTCCGCCCTGCAGACTGTACCATTTTGTGGACTGCGAGGAACTGGCTCACACAGCAGGTGGTGAAGGCAGGTGGGCGAGCAAAGCTTTATCTGTCTTTACAGCTGCTATCCTTTGCTTGCAGCACTGCCTGAGCTCTGCCTCCTGTCAGATAAGCAGAGGCATTAGATTCTCATCAGGGCGCAAACCCTACTGTAAACTGATCACGTGAGGAGTAGGCTGTGTGTTCCTTATGAGAATCTAATGCCTGATAATCTGAGGTGGAGATGTAATGTGCTTGAAAACACCCTCCCCTACATCTCAGCCCATGGAAAAATTATCTTCTATGAAACTAGTCCCTAGTACCAAAAAGGCTGGGGACTGCTGTCCTAAGGGATACCAGAATTATAATCAATTCAAATCAAGGATGACTCCGGGCTTAAGGGGTTTCTCTTTCATCTCAGACTCTTCCAAAAATCTGAGTGAACTTTACTGATCACGTAGAAAACTCAAGTAGTAGGTCTTTGGACTGTGCATTAACACACCTGTAGTGCTTTTTAAATACACAGATAAATACATAGATGTCCAGGTGCCACCTAAGAGCAGCTAAATCAGAATCTGCAGAGATGAAATTTGACATCTATATATTTTTTAAATGTCCCACAACTGATTTTGACCTGTCAGAGCCTTCTTTAACTTCCATAACCCCAATGATGTTCACCATCATTCTACTTCTGGGTCCATGATGCGTCTGAAATCGTTCCTACCTTAGAAAACACTAGATAGTAGAATCTAGATTGGATATGGAAGAAACTGAAGACAGGAGTGGGTGAAGTAGATAGGAGAGAAAATACAAAAAAGAGTAATACTTATCAAAATGTAGCCTGAAAATCACTGGATTACGTAGTACTTGTTGAAAAGCAGATTCACTGGTCCTATCCTCCCCATTCCCAACTAATGAAATAGTACCCCTGGGGCATTAGTAGCCCAGCAATTTGCATAAAAAGGTAATTTCCCCTTGCAATTAGTCCATTCTCTCCAGGCTCACAAAAGGTTTAAATTGAGCCCATATGTTCTCATTCTTCTATCTTCAGCTTTATCTTTTACTTTTGTTGAATCCTTCAAATCATCATTTAAAATCATTCAACGTCTCCAACATTAAACATTCTCACTGGCCACCCACATCTTTGCAACTACCATCCCTGCTTTTTTTCAAGATCACAACTCTTTTTCAAAGGACTGTCAACACTTATTCTATTTCCTCATCACCCCTTTATTTCTCATTTCCCTATAATCTGGCTTTTGTTCTGCCCTCAGCAATCCACTAAACATTTCTGGTAGGGAATACTAAAAACATTTATGCTGTTCATGCAGTGGGCTCTCATTACTTCTTACTTGAACTCTGACAGTATCTGGTACTGCTGACAACTGATTTTCATTTTTGAAATTTCACCACTATACAATATGACAACTTACTTTGGCTTTATACTTCCACTGCCTTTCTCAGTGGGCTATGTTCTAATCTCTTTTCCTTTGTCTGTACCTTTTATATGCTGCTGTTTCTTAGGATTTCCTAAAATCTACTCTCATAGCAGTTGGGGGTAAAGGGATTTTAAAAGATAACAAACCTAATCATATCAATCCCCCACTCAAAATTCCTCAGAGCATCCTACCACTCTTATAGACTAGAGTACAAAGCCATAAAGAATCCTATGACCTGCTTCCCATTCTTTCAGGTCACTCTCCTGTTTACTTTTGAGGCTTCATCTACACCATCCTGCTTTAGGTGATTCAATGTGCTTTGTATCATGCTTCTTGCCCTGCTCCAACACCCCATGACTATACCTATCCCTTTTCCAGGTCTTAGTTTAAACTGGGGATGACTGTGACATCATGGACAAAGTGAGGTCCCTCATTTACAATTTCCTTTCTCAGGTAGCACTTTATAACATTGTAATTATTTGTCCAGTAGCCCATATTTACACCTCACCATTGTGTAACATTTATCTCCATGAAAACAGGAACCTAGTTTGTCTGGTTTAATATTATACTATTTTCAATGCCAGTGCCTGGCACATAGTAGGTACTCAATAAATATTTCCTCAACAGGTAAATAAAAAATACTGGTGTCTGCTTATTTATTTAATTTTAAAATTTTATTTTTATTTAAAAATATTAAATGTAAATGTTTTTGTTACATGGATACCTTGTATAATGCTTAAGTTGGGGTTTTTTGTATGTCCATCACCAATGTTTACTGTATCTAATAGCTAAGTTTTTACCCCCAGCTCCCTCTCAGTATCCCCCCCTTCTTGGTTTACAAAGTCCTTTACATCTCTTTGTGCCAGTGTATGCCCACTGTTTAACTCCCAATTATTAAAGAATACATGTGGTGGGTTTTTTCCTTCCTGAGATAACTCACTTGGGAGTGAGTTTAATCTAAGTTGCTGCAAAAGGCATTACTACATTCCTTTTAAGAGCTGAGTAGTACTCCATGGTGAGTGTGCATGCATATACATGTATATGCATACACACACATATTCTTCATAAAGGGTTGTCTGGAATGTATCCAGCCATGTAATATGACAAATACATACACACACACACTTCTATTCCCTAGTGAACTGATGGGCCCTTAGATTGATTCCATATCTTTGCAATTGTAAATTGTGCTGTGAAAAACAGTTGAGTACAAGTGTCTTTTCTTTTTTTGAGACAGAGTCTCAAGCTGTCACCCTGGTTAGAGTGTTATGGTGTCGCAGCTCACAGCAACCTCAAAACTCTCAGGCTTAAGTGATCCTCTTGCCTTGTCTTCCAAGTAGCTGGGACTACAGGCATCAACCACAATGCCTGGCTATTTTTTTTTTTTTTTTGCAGTTTTTGGCCAGGGCCGGGTTTGAATCCGTCATCTCTAGTATATGGGGTCGGCGCCTTACTCCTTGAGCCACAGGCACCACCCAAGTGTCTTTGTTGTCATTGTTGTTTGGCAGGCCTGGGCTGGATTTGAACCCACCAGCTCCGGTGTATGTGGCTGGTGCTGTAGCCACTTGAGCTACAGGTGCCAAGCCACAAGTGTCTTTTCAATAAAATGACTACTTTTCCTTTGGGTAAACAGATACCCACTAGTGGAACTGCTGGATAGAATGGTAAGTCTACATTTACTTCTTTGAACAATCTCCACACAGTTTTCCGGGAAGAAATCTGAAATCCCACTAACAGTGTATAAACGTTCTTTTATTTTTCCTCTCATGCCAGCATCTATTGTTTTTCTGACCTTTTCATAATGATCATTCTGACAGCAGTAAGGTAATATCTCTTTGTAGTTTTTATTTGCATTTCCCTGCTGATTAGTGATGTTGAACACTTTGCATACGTTTGTTGGCTACTTATGTAGCCTCTTTTGAAAAACTTCCATTTATCTCTTTCTGCCACTTTTTAATGTGATTATTTTTCTTACTAATTTGTTTGAGTTCTTTGTAGATTTTGGATATGAACTCTTTATCAGATGTATAATTTGCAAATATTCTCTCCTACTCTGTAGACTATTAACTCTTGAGTGTTTCCTTTGCTGTGTGGAAGCCTTTTAATTTAAGTAGCATTTATTTATTTTTGTTGTTGCTATATTTGTCTTTGGGGTCTCAGTCATAAATTCTTTGCCTAGCCCAATGTCTAGATGAGTTTTTCCTGTTTTCTTCTGAAATTTTCAGGTTTCATGCCTTACATTTACCATAGTTTCTCGTGTATAACATGCACTTGTTTTGCTCAAATTTTTGAGGGAAAAATAAGGATGTGCATTATACATGGGTAGTATGGCTTGAGAGCAGGGGAGCTGATTAGGCCTTCTGGAGCTGCTATATTCTCCCACCTGGGCCCACTGAACACATGGGGGTCTGGCTGGGGAGGATTCAGGATTCAAAAGGAGTGGGCTAGAGTGGCCTCCACTGAGTGCTATGATCAAGAGAGGTGTGGTAGTAGGGCTTGTAAGGCAGGCTGTGGCTATGCAGAGAGGGTCAATCCCTGAGACTTAGCTGTGCTGAGAGTGGGAGCCCTGAATAGGCCCCAGGGATCTGCCTGGCTGCCCATGGCCTAAGCAGTCTCCATAAGCTCCTGCCCTGCTGGCCATTGCAGAGTAGGCAGCTGTGGGAGTGTGGTGCAATGTGCATGTTTACCAGGGAGTGATAGTTCTCCCTAGATGTGTCTCTCCCAGGCAAGACTTGGTCACTTTTTCTAGGGGTGTTTTCCTGAAAGTTTGGGCCTAAAATGTGGATGTGCATTATACAAAAAGGTCATCATAAATGGCAAAATATTGTCTTTTATCCATCTTGAGTTTATTTTTGTATATGGTGAGAGATAGGAGTCCTGTTTCATTCTTCTGCATGAGGCTATCTAGTTTTTCCAGATGGTTTATTAAATAGGGCTGTCTTTCTTTGAGTGTTTTTTTTTTTTTTTTGAGATGGAGCCTCAAGCTATCCCCCTGGGTAGAGTGCCATGGCATCACAGCTCATAGCAACCTCCAACTCCTGGGCTCAAGCCAGTCTCCTGCCTCTGTCTCCCAATTAGCTGGGACCACAGGAGCCCACCACAACGCCCGGCCATTTTTTGGTTGCAGCCATCATTGTTGTTTGGCGGGCCCGGGCTGGGGATTTGAACCCGCCACCTTAGGTGTACGTGGC
>CAUYQV010164607.1:0-12669 GCA_963574575.1 Galagoides demidoff
TGTCCTTGCAGTAACTTAATTCTACTCAAAATGAGCCAAAGGTATATGACTCATGGGGACCAGAGATGGTGTGGAGGGAAAGAGAGAGCGCTGTCATAAGTAATTTTGACTCCTGCTTGAGAGGACTGACACAGAAGGTAGAGGAATTCCAAAACAGACTTGGAACAATGGATCACCAAGGGTTATGGGGAGATCAGCTGTCACTGGAGTTACTGTCAAAAGAGCCAGAAGGAGAGCATCATGAAATGTCACAGAGAGAAACAGAGGTTTAGACGTCTGCAAGGCAAGGGAGAGTGAAGCCATTTTGAAATAGGACCAGTTAAATGAGAACTTTCATCCCCCTTTCCCTACTTCTGTCCTTTCATTTAGACCCCAGAAGAGTCAGTTTACTGCTGTCCCCAGTGAGAAGAATTGGGAAGGTCATTTAATCTTTAAATGACAATTGCCGCTTATTGTGTTGGACTGAAACTTTATGAACTAAATTGAGACTGTGTTCAGCAGCTGTCTTTTAGTTATCTAAGTCCAGAGATCTGAGTCCTACTAGAGCTTTCATTAACTTCCAAAAGAAAAAATTCCACCAGTGAATTTTTAAAAGACAATAGGAGACAAATATAACATGCATTTTGGATTATATGCCATGATTTACATTCATGATTGCATCTCATCATGCACTGATTGCACTACGAGGAAAATATCACTCCCTAGTAAATATGGAATTTCTAATATTGCTAATTTTTAATTCAGAATAAATATTTGAATATATCACTTTTTTGCCTTTTGGAGAATAATGAAGTTCTTCATTAATTCTTTGATTGATGGTTGACTCTTACACTTAGAGAATTAGTAATGCATCTATAATTAAATATATCATTTAAAGATCATTTCTGTGGCACATATGAAAGTATAGGTTCTTGTTGAAGAAGGTGAAGAAAGTGTAGGCGGTTTCTAAGTCTATGTGGTCATGAGATCACCTTAACTGAGTAGGATTTTTTCCCTGTGCCTTTCCCCCATTCATCTGAGTCTTTGTCCAAAGAAAACATACCTTCTGTGTGCATTAAAAACTTGACAGATTGATGTTTCTGTTTCTCAGTCAAAAAAGTTGCTATACCAGATAAATGACTACTACATGGTTCTTATAGGCTGCCTTGGCATTGTTTTTGGGGACTTCTGATCATGTGATATAATGAATCAATCAGCAAACTTTTTTTTTTTTTTTTTAGAATCAAGTTCTTATTATTGTGCTTGGCACCACAAGGATTTGGAATTCAGTTCAGAAAAATTCAATGGGTTATCATTGACTACTACCCCATGTCAGGCACTGTGCTAGGCTCTGAGAAAATTAACCTGAATGGTTAAACTAAAGGCATGAAATCTGGTTGTGAAATATATACATACATAAACTACTGTATCTAGTGGGATTAATGTCACATGTGGAATATAAACAAAGCTGATGGGTAATAAAAATGAGGAAATTATTTATTATAACTGAAAAGATTTAGGAATAAAAAATAATAATAGCTATTATTTAAGAATAACCCATGATGGTACAAGGATTCTATAAGCCAGAACTGATATTTAGAAGGCCATTTGAGGTAGTTTTTATATCCTCATATTACTGACTAGAAGTTCAAAGAGCTTAAACAGCTAGTTCAAATCACATGGCTAGTAGGTGTCAGAATCAGCAATGAAAATCCAGAACTGTTTGCTTTCAAAGCCTATAGTTTTTTTTTTTTTAAATTTAGTTTTGGTTTTTAAGACAGAGTCTCACTCTGCTGCCCAGGCCAGATTTCCATGGCATCAGCCTACCTTGCAGCAACCTCAAATTCTTGGGCTCAAGCAATCTCCTGCCTCAGACTCTTGAGTAGCTAGGACTACAGGCACCTGCCCAGCTGTTTTTAGAGACCAGATCTTGCTCTAGCTCAGGCTGGTCTTGAACTCCTGAGCCAGGCAATCCACTTGCCCTGGCCTTCCAGAGTGCTAGGATTACAGATGTGAGCCACTGCGTCACCTCCCCCACTCCCCACACAAAGCCTATACTCTTATTAGGTATGCTGTGATACCGAGCTTGTGGGGAAAGGTCATTCTAGATTAATGGGAACAGTATAAGTAAAAGTACAAATTTGAGAGCGTGGTTTTCACAAAACGTTTGTGCATTGTGGTTGGATATGGCTTAGAAGAGTAGGAAAAATTAAGGGATGTTGTTCAAATTTTTGAATCCCATGCTAAGAGATTGGGCTTAATTTGAGGCATGTAACAAACAGCCATTGAAAAAAAATAAAATCTGAAAAGGACAAATAGGCAATAACAATATTTAATGGCTGCTAATTATGTGATGTAGGTTGGTGTTTCTTAGTATTATTTTTAAAAAATTTGCTCTTATTTCCATGAAAATATTAAAGGTAATGTAAGTACAGTCAAAACCACCTTGTAACTGAGTCCAGCAGAGCAATTGTGTCTGTTTGCTTTTGTATTTGTAAGTACGTTGCCCTGAGGAGTACTCCCAGGAGTAATGAGAATAGAAGAGAAGCAGATTTCATGTGGAAACGACCCCATTTTAGGAAGTGAACGTGCGTGGTGTTAGAATGCACACACTGAAAAAGTGCAGCCCTCCTACCAATGAGGAAAGAGAGGGGGAAAGCCCCTCATCACCTCCTAGCTCACTGCAGGTCGGCGAGCCACACTTCTAAGTCTTACGCTCGCCCCACATCTTCAGAGGGAGTAGTTGGCAGAAGCGAAAGTCACAATGACTTAATGTCAATTTGAATTTCATTGATTTTATAATTTTGATATTTAATTTGGTAGGTGGTTATAAGCCTAAGGAGTTTATACCTTTTTAAGGTAGTATGGATTTAGATACAGATTTATGTAATTATACTTGACACTAACATTAGAGACACAGGACAATTTTTCTCTCAAGTTTAAAAAATATTTGGTGAACTACTGATAAATATAAAAAATAGTATATGAAGGAAGAATTCTAAATGAGATAAAGAGGATAAGCAGAGCCACCAGTATAGAAATAAAAAGGTGGTTTGGCTAGAGCATGAAGTCCTTCTTGTGGTAAGTAGAGAAGGAGGTTGGACAAGCCAGAAACTCTCAGATTATAGAAATATCATAGCCTCCCCAAAAAGAGTAGATACAGACTGTTCAGGAGGTTAATGAACATATAACTAATTTGGGTTACCCCTGAAGCACACCTGAAACAGGAACGTGAGTGAAGAAGGTGATCCCAGGACACACTGGTACAGGCTTGGTGAAGTGAGACAGGAAAGAGGATGATAAAGGGTATGTTACCCAGCAGGTTACCGCTGTGTGTGTAGAGTTTAATCCTCCTGGGAACTCAGGGAGCAAATGCAGAACATGTGCCTTGGGTTATCCATCAATATAGAGAGAGTCTGGGATCTTCATACATCTACTTCTACTAGTATTAGATGAGAAATTTTCCCGGTGACTACAGGCCAGACTATAGTGGGTCGGCCTGGTGCATGGGAAACAAAGCAGTGGCTGGAGGCCAAAGTCCTCACATAGAGTAAGGCAGTTTCTGGCAATTGGAAGCAGGGCTGTGTGCAAGAGGTGGTGAGCCAAGAGGGGGTGGGAGGAGTATCCATTGTATCTTCTATCTGTTCCTTATGAGACTGACAGTTTTGTGGATGACAGAAACTGATATTTCTGAGTGTCAATCATGTATGTTTGATCCTTATAAAAATTTTTCAGTATAGATACTCTTTGTTAAGGGACAAAACGCACTCTCAGAAAAGCTTACTACTTCTTAGAGGTCACAACTGTTAAGTTGTGTTAGAGTTACAATTAGCAGCAGGTTTGGAAGCCAGGTATTTAGAAGCTGCTGATCCCTCTATCTACCTGTACAGTGGAACAAATGAAAAGAAAAATTGGAAGTTTGAAGAATAAAAGGTAATAATGATTTTAGATCATGGTCTAATTTTATTTATATTCTACATATTAAGAAATTGACTTTTGTTTCCTTATCTAATTGCAACTGGCCGTTAAGACTCTAATTTATAATGTGTTAAATACTAAGGGTTTTGTTGTTTCAGTATTTAATTTGGAGACACACGACATAGAAAAATTAAAATTTTTAAAGAATAGTATTCTTAAAACAATTTAGTGTTTCTGATGGGTAATCTTAAGTTTTTTTATACAATCCGTAGTAATAATGACAATATCACCTTATGTTATTCTTATATTAATAGGACTTTCCATTATATAAAACAAATTAACACATTAATTTAAGTGAGTCCTTACAATAGATCTGTGATACCAGTAAGGGTCATGTTATTACCAACTTACAAATGAGGAAGCTAAAGTTGAGATAAGCGGCTTGTCTGATATGATTCATCTTTGATAAGCATGGATCTAGACTTCATTATCTCAGGGTTTGTTTGTGGAATGCAGGTGCAACTCCTTTTCTACAATATATGTAGTTCTGAAAGAGTGAATTTTTACTACTGGCAATTGTGTTATTCAAAGTAATCTTGTAAATCCTTTGGTAAACTGAATAACTTGTCTTTTGTCCAAATAAGGATTTTTCACATTTAGAGTTGCCTGAAAGTCATGGCCATTTTGCTTTGAAGAAGCTTCTATTTGTTTCTGGATGTGCTTCTTACATCTTGAGGTTTTCTTCTTAAGGTGGTCATAGAGATCTTTTCACAATGCACCTTTCCACACTGTGGTTCCTGCAATCTCCTGTATATCCTGGACTGGGTGGTATCATTTCTCAGTTATTGATTTCAATTACTTTATCTAGGTCCTCAGGACAAGAGGTGAGAAATACAATCTCTAACGCCAAAGAAAGGGTTTTTAAAGGAAAATGTGCTTGAATGTGGACAGAGCTTTTATCAGTTCTAACAGGAAAATCACACCCCTTCTTTGATGTTGGTCCTAATCCTATTGCTGCATTCTTTTGGACATTAAGACCTCTGAGGCTTGCAAATGACTTGTACTTCCAACCTTGAGGATGCTTGTAGTTTGTCAGTGATTCGGGGTATGGTTTTTCACTCATATTTGTGCTACTTAGCTCCATGGGTGGTTGAGGGTCGTCATCTACAAATGATGCCATCTGTCTTCCATCACTGCTGTCATTTTCTAATAACCTGCAGCTTTGGGCTGTGTGACCCTTTGCTTTAGAGTGTTTTTTCCTGCTTACCTTGCATGTGGTTGTTCCAGTTCATCTCATCTCACTATATAAGCAGTTGCTTAAGAATTCTGTTGTAATCTATCTTTGCATTTCTAACCTCACAAAACTGAGGTATAAGCAACATGCTTCAGTGATGAGAAGTTGATCAAATGCTCTAAGTACATGGATTCATCGATGTGTTGAATGTCAGGGACATGAGCAACTTTCATTCTACCTCTTAATCTTATGTTGCTTTAGAGAAGTAGAATATACTATGTTCCTTATTTTAAATGGAATTGTAGAACTTGATAGAAGTTTAAAAGAAATCATCTCTAGATCTGTTATGTAAAGTGTAAAGAATGTCACTGTTAACAGTTTTTTCTGTTTTTTTTTTTGACATAATTCAAAAAGTATATACAGGATGGACATAAAGTTCATGTGCATATATATTATTGTCAATATATATGACATATTCTGCTTCTTGTATTTAACATGATATGATTGGTATTTCTTAATACGTATAATTCATAGGTATAATTTTAATTAATATTGATGTGCTAATTAGAAAGAATTTTCATAACTTAATTTATTAAACCAAACCCCATTACATTATATTTTAAATATTTTGCATATCACTACATTGTCTTCCAAAAGTATCATAAAAATTCACATTCTTTTTTTTTTTGTTTTTTGAGATAGAGTCTTACTATGTCACCCTCAGTAGAGTGCCATGGTATCACAACTCACAGCAACCTCAAACTCTCAGGCTCAAGTGATTCTCTTGGCTCAGCCTCTCAAGTAGCTGAAACCACAGGCAACCACCACAGCGCTCGGCTATTTTTTTGTTGCTGTTGTCATTGTTTAGCTGGCCTGGGCTGGCCAGGAGCCTCGGTGTATATGGTTGGGTTTGAACCCACCAGCCTCGATGTGTATGGCTGGGTTTGAACCCACCAGCCTCAGTGTGTGTGGCTGGTGCCATAACCACTGTGCTATGGGCGCTGAGCCAAAATTCACATTCTTATTAGCAATGTATAATAGTGCCTATTTCACCAAACCCTACTCATCCGTAGTTATTATAATTAAAATCATTGTTTCTAGTAATATACTGGACAAGCAATGCTACCTTGTTATTTCAATTTGCATATATTGGAGTTTTGGAAAGGATGAACAATTGCTGCATGTTTTTAAAATTATCCCTTCTTGTAAATTTTGCTTATATTATATGTCAATTAATCTATTGGATTCTCAACAGTTTTCCTTTTATGATGCACAAGTTATTTTCATACTAAATGTATATTCCTTTGTCATATTAACTGCATATGTTTTTTCAATTCCTTTTTTTAATATTCAAAAGCTTTAAATTTATATGTAGTCAGATATATTGATTCTTTTTTCCTTGTGATTTTTTTTCTTGGTTGTTTTCCCAGTGTGGAATGTATTTAGCTGTAAGTAACAGGACTCCTGATTAACTGTGACTTAATACAAGAGAGGGGTTGATTTTTCCTGCAAAAGCAAAAGGTTGTAATAGCAGTGGTTTAGTTTCTTAGTAATGTCATTTTAGGATCAGGCTCCTTTTCTCTTTCTGCCCTGCCATATTTCATCATTATCAGACTTTTTAAAATAAAGCCAACTTCATTCAGAAAGCTAAGGCCCAGGGAAGTTAAGTGTTTTGTTTCTGCTCTCAGCTATTTGGTCAAGTCAAGGTCTCCTTTTTCTTAGTCTTCCACACTTTCTATTGCATGGTCCATCACACGATCATCTTGCTGCGCGGTTCACACTGGCACTGTAATGGCATATTCGACACAGACAAACATGACCTTGTTCTGAACCCGTTCAAGATGTGTCCAGGCAATATTATGCATTTGTAATTAACATCTCAGTCATTTGATTATTTTATTAAAAAAAACACTTTAGTTTAAAATAACATCTACAGAATTCAATATATGCAAAATTGAAAACCTCGTTTACTATCAGTTTTATAGATGTAATAAAACTTTCTGAAAGAAACCCAAAGTTTTAAGAACATGCTGCAGTTCTCATATCATACGTTAAAAACTAATTCAGGGCAGAAGACTGAGATTTATACTAAAGTGAAATATCAGACAGGCTGATTATTATCAGTCAAACAAAGAAATACACTCATCAATCTTTCTGAGCCTCTTATGGGCAAATCTTAACCAATATGCATGAAGTCCGTCTGTGCAAAGCATCCAACCTGACCTGTGGTAACTGAGCTTATACATTAGAGATAGCCGTAGATAATATTTTAAGACATGTAAACAGTAGTACAAAGCAGCTATAAATTAAATGGCACTCAGTAGGTCATATCTACTTTCTAAGTGAACAGAATATATCTTATTTTCTTAACTTCACTCATTTTGAACCAACATCATGATTTTTTTTTCTGTAACTACACTATAGAGATTTTTTATTATTTTAAATACTAATGTAATATTTTTTCTTTAAAATAATGTTAAATTGATTTAGTGTTTAAAAGTTAACTTTTTACATGTATTAAGTAATGCCCATGAAGTCACGTGTTCAGTCTCTTGCTATACTATTTTTGATTTTAGTCATACTTCTTTTTAATATGTTAAAATAAATATAAATCTATTAGAATAAAAAATCATCCCCATGTATCATATAAAAATCATCTTATGTCTCAATCTTTGGGATACACTGGCTTAAACAATCAGTTACTAAGGAGTTTAGATGAGGAACAATAGAACAAATTTGCAATGATTCTATTAAAATATAGATATTAAAGGATTCTGTTCTTCCCCGAAGGCCTTAATCAAAATTATGGCTTAAATATATTATCTGCCAGGTAATAGCATATTAATAAGAATTTCTTTAGTGTTCTTATTTTATATAATTTAGCTTTTAAAAACAGCCTTCAGATAATAGCCTTTTATATGTGTTGAAAAGGCTTTAGTTTCATTCTTAGTATTTCAATAATAGATCCCAGGAGTGAATAAGGTTACACATTTCACTTTTATAATCATCTTTACTCAATCTACTGAAGTTAGAAATGCATTAATGTGACATAACACATTTTTTTCTTCTAGGCTGCTTTATAATGTGTTCAGAATGATTGCAAATCTTACTAAAATCAATTCAGATACTTCAAAAAGAATTCATCATTCATGATTAAAGACACATAATCCTGAAGAAGTATCTTAGTTAATTTTGAAGAATCATTGAAATATTTTCAATCAGCTTTTTTAACCAAATGTAACAAAATTTATAATTCTGTTTATAGTTAAAGATTTCTAGGCTTATATTCATTAGCTCATAAAATCTGGACTATAGATTTAAGGGAAACATTTTAAAATGCTAATGATTTTGAATGGAAAGTTTTAAAAAATGTGTTATCTACTTTCAGGCCTTCTTAAACAAATGATGCTGAACTTAATGCACCTTGTTCTTAGCTTCTGCTGGTGAACCAGACTGTCATCTGGTTCTGCAGTTACCAGTTTTCTGTCTTTGTTTTCTGTTAGGCTTTATTTTGCAGATATTATACTTATTTCCCTACCAAGCCTCTACCTTATAACCGTGCCTCTTCCAGTTTGCTGTTCCTGGTTTTCTATAACCTCAGATTTAGATAATGGAGTTTGTTAGGTGTATCATGATAACATCACAGAGTGGGGACTTCAGGGGCTTTTCCCCTTTCTTCTAATTCAGGGTGGTACTGTGAATGGCTGCAACTGTGAGAGGGCTAAAGCCTAACTAAATGTGTTATTCAGTGAACTATTTTCTAGTTTTTGTGTGTTACTTTTGATCCTGAATGATGATAATTTTAAGAGTGCTTCATCATCACACTCTGGGTTTTACAGTTTTAGCGCACTTTCACATACAAGATTGGATTCGTTCTTGACTGACTGTGTTTACCAGTGTTTACCACTTTGGGGAGAGGTATAGTGAAGACATTCTATAAATGCTTAGAAAATTTTAAAGACATATATTTGAATTTGCTAGGACCTAGCAAAACAGTATTCCCTTTCTTCTCCAACTCTTTTATTTACACAAAGAACTTCTGTCTCTGTCCATGCAGTTCTCTAACTATTTGTACTCCTCGCTTTTCATCATATACATATATTCATTTGTGCACACCTACATATACAGAGAACTGTAACATCTGTGATGATTTTCATCATTCCACTCGAAATCAAAGATGTGTCCAATGAGGAGACACAATATGTTATATTATAGTAAGAAGACCTTCTATTGTACCGCTGATGGAAGTACAAGTCAAGAAGTAGTGATCCATCAGTTGTGTTCACAGTAGGTGATATAAGATATATTAATGACAATTATGATAAAATACTATAACTACTATTCATATTTATATAATAATTTAAAAGTCATAAATAAAAACTAATATTCATATATTATTCTAATGAAGAGTGTGAATTTGATAATACAAAGGGGTTGACAGAAGTTCCTCCTTTATCTGTTAACTTTCTAATTATTGTAACATATTACAATTGCAACATATTGTAACAGTATTATATAAAGTGTTAATTTTATGTAACTAAAACTTAAAAATTTTTGGATCCTTAGAATATTTTTTTAATGTGATAAAGAATGACCAAGAAAACATTTTTAATGACATTGAGGCTCGCAGGTTTTCTGGTGGTAAAGCACTTAAAAATGTCATTAAAAATGAGTTACACAGACTTATGTAAAAAAAGGTTTGGATTTAGTTAACCTTTTATATGACAATGAGTGGCTATCAGCAAGCAGTTATTTTGGAAAACCTGAAATACACTGAATCTATCCCAAACACAGTAAAATTAATAAGTGCTTTTCAAAGGAACCCATGGAGAGAGCATTTGGGAATGACTACTTAGAAATACCTTCATCATTTTGCATTGTTA
The DNA here is from genome assembly GCA_963574575.1 of Galagoides demidoff. Taxonomy (NCBI): domain Eukaryota; kingdom Metazoa; phylum Chordata; class Mammalia; order Primates; family Galagidae; genus Galagoides; species Galagoides demidoff. Next base: position 10,015 of record CAUYQV010164607.1, read on the forward strand.
TTTTCTTTTTTCTTAAGAATCTTTGAATCTTAGGCCATTTATATACTTTATGAATAATCCACATTAATAATGGTAACACATGTTATAGTCATTACATTTCTACCATTATTGAGATCATATATATGCCTGTAATTATTTTCCCCAATACCTACCTTAATGATTACTGACTTATTTCTAACAGAAGATGTTTATTTTTGTCTTTTTTGAGTATTTTTTTATTTTTTCAAATTAGTATTAGGGTATAATTTTTAGGTTACATTGTTTTCACTTCCAGGGTGGAGTTCCATTTGTAGAAGGGCGTTTTATATACACCCTTACAATGTGCACATTAGGTGAGATCCCACCTCATGCCCTCCCTCCTTCTGCCAAACGTCCCCTCCTCTTCCTCTTCCTGGTTCCCTCTATGCCTGAACTGGACTATATTAGTGTTTTATTGTTCTTATGAGCATGTAATTGTTTATTTATTGATTTCATATTATTATGGAGTACATTGGGTATTTGTTTTTCCATTCTTGCCATACATTACTAAGAATGTATTTCAATTTCATCCAGGTAAATGTAAAAGATGTAAAGTCTCCATCATTTTAATGGCTGAATACTATTCCATGGCATACAAATATCACAGTTTGTTGATCTATTCATGGGTTGATGGGCACTTAGGTTGCTTCCACAATTGGGCAATTATGGATTGAGCTGCAAAAAACATTCTAGTACAAATGTCTTTGTGGTAAAATGATTTTTGTTGTTCTGGGTAGATACATAGTAATGGGATTGCAAAGTCAAATGGAAAGTCTACTTGTAGATCTTTAAGGATTCTCCATACTTCTCTCCAAAAGGCACTATTAGTTTGCAATCCCACCAGCAGTTAGAAGTGTTCTCTTCTCTCCATAAAAGAAGGTGTTTAATCTAAGATTTCTAAGTACCATTTCGGATAAGACATTTGTAAGCACTCTTAATAAATTTTCCCACTTCCTTTAGATATTTATAAAACTAAAGTTTTTTGTTTTTTTTTCTCTATATTCATTTGAAATGAGTATTTAGGGGCTCAGGGAGAGAATTTAGATTTATCGGTCTTACAAGAAAAAGGGATTCTTAAAAAATTAGATCATCAGAAAAGACAATCATCTCCTTCTACATCATAGAATGGAGAGTTCTGGTAGATATTTATGTATATATAGACATAAGCAAAATAACTGAAAAGTACATGTATTCGTATATTAAAAATCTTGATGATATATGTATATCCAAATATCTAAAATACATTTATATGTAAATGAATATATATTATATCTAAATTTATGGTGTATAATCAGATTTATATGTATGTGTATGGGTGTATGTAGGTATCTATAAAATACACTTTTTCTTCAGAAGTCAGTTGCTTGGATTTAAAATTTTCTTCTCTAAAAATTTTTTAGAATATTACATAATTTTGCCAATTCTTGCCTTTTTTACTTTAGATTTTGTTTTATCAATATGGTACAAACATTAAGCTCAAAGTCATGAGAGGGAGTTATTTTATAGATCTATTTTTGATAGATTTTTACATGCAGAATGGCAGCATTATGAACCTATCCTTGTTTAAATAAGGCATTATGGCTTGTAAGTGAGATTTAATGAGCTTCAGTTAGGTTTGAGGGTTTCTGGGGCATTACTGACATTTAAAATGATCTCTCTAAGTACTGTCTTTGCTGCTTCTATTAATTGATGGCACCGTTAGCATGACTTGTGGAACAGCATTCTAAGTAGCAAAATGAAAGTTCATGTTGATTTTGCTAATTTGTATTTCATTACTTTATGAATTCAAGTATAAGAACATTATAACAATCTAAATGAAAATATCACTAACTGACCTTAGGAGTATTTTCTGAGATTTTTATACAGTTGTCTGAAGAAGGAAGGAAAATTATTGAGGGGAAAATAAGGAAAATCTCTTCTAAAAACTCAATTTATTAATCTTAAAAGTTTATACAAAGTGGACCAAAAAAATGGACATGAAGACTTTAAAAATAACTGATCAACATTTTTAGCTCATGTAAAGTTTAGGAAATAAAATAAAATTGGCATGTTTTCTGATTGTTAGCTATGATACTCGGCATCATTTAAATGATAAAGTTTGCAAGGCAGACACCTGTTGTCTACATTTAGTTATTAAAAGCATTTCCTTAAGTATCAACTCAGGAAATCTTAATTAACTTTCAGGAGACTTTTTAACACATCTTAAGTTTTTGTTGAATAAAGTTTCTTTTATAATTCTTACTTTAATATTTTAATTTTCCTCTTTATATAATAATTTAGTAACTGCTGTTTAGAATAAGTATTCTGTTCCATCCTTATAAGGAACATTTGATTTTATAATAACAGTATTGTTACATTCATATTTTCTATTTTATTTTTATTTAGTTATGTTTGCAATACATTTTTAACATTCCTTTATTCCTGTTTTATTCATTTACTAAACATTTACAGAATGCTTACTATAAAATAAGCATTGGTTTTGGCACTTAAGAAAACAATTTCTTTTTTTTTTTTTTTTTTTTTTTTTGAGACAGAGCCTCAAGCTATCCCCCTGGGTAGAGTGCCATGGCATCACAGCTCATAGCAACCTCCAACTCCTGGGCTCAAGCGAGTCTCCTGCCTCTGCCTCCCAAGTAG
>CAUYQV010164616.1:0-11206 GCA_963574575.1 Galagoides demidoff
GCTGTGACACCACGGCACTCTACCCAGGGTGATAAAGTGAGACTCTGTCTCACCAAAAAGAAAGAAAGAAAGAAAAAAGAAATATGAGGAATACAACCTAGAAAATTTTAACTTTATCTGATAAGAAGTAACATCAAAGTACTCTCTGTTCTAACAATGTAAAATGTTCAAGGACAGAAAGGTGATTTTCATTGTAACAAAATATCTAACTTAATCAGAGAAAGCATCATAGGATCAAAAGAACCTTGACTCTACCAATATCACAACACCTATTGTCCATGTGTGACTCTCTCCTTAGTCTCCCGAGACAAACATTCTCACAATCATGGTGAAACTTTAGCTAGATAATCAGGGGCAGGAGGTGGGGGTGGAAAGAATGTGAGTGAAGCCGACTAGGGCCGCTGGGATGCCTTAGCTTAGTTTCTCAGACTCCAGCTTGCACACTGGCTTCATTTTCCTACTCTTGTTATTACATTTCGTATCTATGAAAATGTTTTTAAATGGAAATACTATGACTTATTGCTTTTGTCTGGGGATAGAACTTATTGAGGTCAGGGATAGTTTTAAAGTTATACTGGGAACAACAGGCAGCACAAAAAGCAAGGGCACACTGAATACAACAGTAAAGATATCTAAAACTAGGGCAGCGCCTGTGGCTCAGTGAGCAGGGCACCGGCCCTACATACCGAGGGTGGCAGCCCTGGCCAAACTGCAACAAAAAACAGCCAGGCATTGTGGTGGGTGCCTGTAGTCCCAGCTCGTTGGGAGGCTGAGGCAAGAGAATCACTTAAGCCCAAGAGTTGGAAGTTGCTGTGAGGGCAACAAAGTGAGACTCTGTCTCTTAAAAAAAATGTCTAAAAAGAGCATACTTTCTATCCTGGCAACTAAAGTTCTTAACCATTGTCTGTGCACAGCTCTGCAGTCCACTGGTCAGGTTCAGGTTCATTGCTTTCTCTTGATGTGGGAAGGATGTAGTCCAGCCAACTTGATGGGCGAAGGGGTGGTGAGCAGGACATCCCAGGTGCCAGTCCACTTTCCTTGGAGTAGTTTATCAGGTTCTTCCCTCCGCATCCTGAGGAGAACCTGGTCACCAGCTGGAACTCACACAAAGCAGAGTGAGAGGTCTCTTTAAGGAATTCACAGTGTGTGGAAGTGTAGCTCAGGAGGTGGCAGGGCATGCCATGACAAAAATCAAAGGTCATCTGCTGGAGGCCTTGTAAAAGTTCTTGGGCTGAGGGTCTAAGACTGGTTGAGTAATTTCCTGAATGTGTTCATTACTGGAAGGCAGGACCTGGAAGATATGTCGAAAACTACTCCAGGGTAAAGAAATAAACAGAGGACTATATAGACTTCCCCCAGCTCAGTCAACAGGAAATCCAGCATTGCCTGTTTATCTAAGAGTGCCTAAGCTAGAGAGTTAAGCAATTTTTGTTGAGACCTAAGGCTTTTGAATTTTACATATTAAAACCTAATATGTTACCTTACTACCAAGAAGCAGAAAAGAAGAAAAAAAAAATTACAGTAAATCTGACTACTATATATAATTCTATATCTTTTGGCCAGTCTCTCAGTCCTGTGAACAGATCAGTTTAGTTAAACAGCTTTGTCTTGTTCTATGACCCAGCATTGCAAACAAGGGTAGAAGTTAATACAGGTGGGTTATAGTTTATATTTATTATTTTTTGAGACAGAGTCTCACTATGCCACCCTTGGTAGAGTACCATGGTGTCACAACTCATGGCAACTTCAAACTTTTGGGCTTAAGCAATTCTCTTGCCTCAGCCTCCCAAGTAGCTGGTACTACACGCACCCACCATAACACCAGCTATTTTTTTGTTGTTGCAGTTGTCATTGTTGTTTTGGCTGGGTTAGAATCCACTAGCCTTGGTGTATGTGGACAGTGCCCTACTCATTGGGCTACAGGGCACTGCCCATATAGTTATTTTTGAATCACATTTTTCTCCCTAGTTTCACTAAATTAAAGACAAATCACAGCAAGATTAATTTATTTGCCAAAATAAACTGTGCTGTCAGTATACATGGCCTGATTATTTGCATAAAGTGTAATAAGAATAATTATCAACTATATAGGCTTTTATTTCTTTTAAAATTGGCTTTGCTGGAACTTTTCCTTTCCTTCTTTCTTTTTTTTTTTTTTTTTTTTGTAGAGACAGTCTCACTTTATTGCCCTCAGTAAAGTGCTATGGCATCACATAGCTTACAGCAACCTACAACTCCTGGGCTTAGACGATTCTCTTGCCTCAGCCTCCGGATTAGCTGGGACTACAGGCATCTGCCACAATGCCCAGCTATATTTTGTTGCAATTTGGCTGGGGCCGGGCTTGAACCCGCCACCCTTGGTACATGGGCCCAGCGCCCTATCCAATGAGCCACAGGTTCCCCCTGCTGTAACATTTTTATAAGGAATCTCAGGTTAGACTTAAAAGCCTCTTGAGTCAAGCTAAGGATTCATCTGAGCCATTAGATACCTATATGCACTGAGTAAATTCCTCTTTTTTCCAAGCTCCCAAAGGGACTTGGAGTTCCTGGACCTGTCAGAAAGTGACACTCTTTACTCACCACAGATCAGGAAATGTTACTGATGAGGTGCGTGGCCATATATGGGCTTTCTATTGGCCATATAAAATCAACCTTAATTCCTTAACACAGTCTGGACGCCTCTGAAAATATGTTATTCCAGTCAAAGCCTCGGTAAAGTAACCAGGGTGTTTCATTGTGTTGTATAGATGAAAACACATTCTTATTGAACTTATACAAAGATCTATATGGCCATAAATTAAGAATACTTAAATGAGTTGTGACACCACAGCACTCTACCCAGGGCAACAGCTTGAGACCATCTCAAAAAACAAACAAACAAACAAAATGTTTTTCAAATTCTGGAGAAATCAAGAAGAGAAAAAAATTAATAGTTTCAAATTTTATTTACAGATACATACACTGCTGCAGGCTATAAATAGCTGACATGATGGAAAAGAGTTTTTAGGTTTTTGGTTTTTGGTTTTTTTAGAGACAGAGTCTCTCTCTGTCACCCTAGTGCTGTGGCATCACAGCTCACAGCAACCTCCAGCTCTGGGCTTAGGCAATTCTCTTGCCTCAGCATCCTGACTAGCTGGGACTACAGGTGCCTACCACAATGCCCGGCTATTTTTTGTTGCAGTTTGGCAGGGGTCGGGTTTGAACCCACCACCCTTGGTATATGGGGCCAGTGCCCTAATCATTAAGCCACAGGTGCCACCCAAGAGTTTTCGTTTTTTTTTTCTTTTTTTTTGAGACAGTGTCACTATGTCACCCTCAGTAGAATGCCATGGCATCACAGTTCACAGCAACCTCAAACTCTTGACTCAAGCTCTTGCCTCATACTCCCAAATAGCTGGGACTACAGGCTATTTTCTTTTTGTTGTCATTGTTTAGCTGGCCTGGGCTGGGTTCGAACCCATCAGCTTCAGTGCATGTGGCTGGTGCTGTAACCACTGTGCTATAGGAGCTGAGCCAGGAAAAGAGTTTTTTTTAACTTCTGGAAAACAGAAGAATCAGCAATGTTTTAATTAAAAAGTCCTAAAAATCAGCTCTGTCCCATGTAATTAATTTCTGTTCTTTTTGAGGTTAAGTTAGCAATACTCACAGAGATCTCAGCTTTTTAATTAAAATCCTAGAAGTTTGTTTCTAGTTACAATTGCTAAAGTTATCAGAAATTTGTGTTTGAGAGAACCTGTCAGCCTTTGCATTACTTTCCTTGAAGGACAAACTTTGGACTTATTCAGTTAAAAAAAATACTTTCTGAGATGAATCAAAATAAAATAATTGTCTAAAATAGCTACAGTAAAAGAAACAATTCACAAAGTTGGTGTTTTGTGGTGTACAGCAATTTAACATAACCTCAATTATTACCAATAACATATACTAAGACATATCACTATTTTACAATATTGGAACATATATATAAACAAAATCCAAAACAGGATCACAGATCATAAATACCATTTTATATTTGACAATGTTTTCAGTAGTTTTTTTTTTTTTTCTAAGAGACAGAGTCTCACTTTGTCACTCTCACTAGAGTACTGTACTGTCACAGCTCACAGCAACCTCCAGCTTTTGACCTTAGGTGATTCTCTCTTTTTTTTTTTTTGAGACAGAGCCTCAAGCTATCCCCCTGGGTAGAGTGCTGTGGCATCACAGCTCACAGCAACCTCCCACTCCTGGGCTCAAGCGAGTCTCCTGCCTCAGCCTCCCAAGTAGCTGGGACCACAGGTGCCCACCACAACACCCAACTATTTTTTGGTTGCAGCCATCATTGTTGTTTTTGGCAGGCCTGGGCTGGATTTGAACCTGCCACCTTAGATGTATGTGGTTGGCACCTTAGCCACTTGAGCCACAGGCACTGAGCCAGGTCTTGCCTCAACCTTCAGAGTAGGTGGGACTACAGTCATTGGGTATTTTTTTTTTTTTTTTTTTTTTGCTGTTTTGGTGGAGGCCAGGTTTGAACCTGCCACCCTCAGTATATGGGGCCTCTCTCCAATAGTTTTAATACATCAATAAGCCTAATATGCTTCTCTTAGACTTTCAGTGGTCCTAATATTTTTTCTTTCTCTCTCTTTTTTTTTTTTTTTATTTTAGAGACAGAGTCTCACTTTATTGCTCTTGGTAGAGTACTGTGGCATCACAGCTCACAGCAACCTCCAGCACTTGGGCTTAGGTGATTCTCTTGCCTCAGCCTCCTGAGTAGCTGGGACTACAGGTGCCTGCCACAACACCAAGCTATTTTTTTGTTGCAGTTTGGCCGGGGCCAGGTTTGAACCTGCCACCCTCAATATATGGGGCTGGTGCCCTACTCACTGAGGCACAGGCACTGCCCCTCAATTAATTATTTTAAAGATATGTGATGATCAATTCAACTGCTTATTTAGTTAACTAATACTTAAAGTCGTTTTGTTTTTTCTTTTTTAATTTAAGTGTTTTTTTGTTTGTTTGTTTTTTTGCAATTTTTGGCCGGGGCTGGGTACTTTAAGCGATTTTTATATCCAATATACTGACCTAAACATCATATATGTCACAAATTTGAATATAACATAGCTGCAATCCTCAAGGTTTACATCCCTGCTCATTTAATAGTCATTATTTGCCCTTTAACAAGGTAGCGAGCACTTATTTTATTCTGTAATCTTTTTATTTATGTTTATGGATCCCATATTGTGTTTGGTATATGTGTATGACACACAATATTTAATAGATTGATTTTGGTAGTGAAATATCACAGGAATAATTATATATAAAAACACACAGGCTCTGCACCTGTGCTCAGTGGTTAGGGAACCGGCCACATTCACCGAGGCTGGTGGGTTCAAACCTGGCCCGGGCCAGCTAAAATAACAAAATAGCTGGGCATTGTGGCAGGCTCCTGTAGTCTCAGCTACTTGGAATGCTGAGGCAAGAGAACGCTTAAACCCAAGAGTTTGAGGTTGCTGTCAGCTGTGACACAATGGCACTCTACCAAGGGTGACATAGTGAGACTCTGTCTCAAAAAAAAAAAGACACACAAACAGACATACAGAAGGAAGCAGTTTTTAAACATATATTTTTCACTCAGACTATTAATCTTTTAATTAATTTATCTAGCAGTTGACCTAAGTTTTAGTTTTCATTTTGTGTTTTCTGTTAACCATTTCTATATCCTGTAAATTAGATATACAGGGTATACATAAAGTTCATGTGCAGTTTAAAATAGTTGTAACTGTAAATGCACATGAACTGTATGTCCACCCTGTATAACATAGATCAGAAATTAAAATACAGTTTTAATGCTTACATAGTATGGCCCGCGACATTAGCTAGTGCTCACTCTACTCTCTCTAACAGGGAAGTAGCGGACTACAAGAGACTGAACTGTTATCTACCTCTGTTTTCAACAGACTCATGTTCAACTTTCACTCACAAAAAGAAGCCAGGAAATTTTCCATCCAAACTTAAGTATTTTAATAAGACCTGTTATTTTAAAAAATGTAACATCATCAGGCACCGTGGCTCATGCCTGTAATCCTAGCACTCTGGGAGGCTCAAGCAGTTGGATCACTTGAGCTCATGAGTTTGAGACCAGACTGAGCAAGAATGAGATCCCATCTCTACCAAAAATGAAAAACTGAGGCAGGAGGATCACACAAGCCCAAAAGTTTGAGGTTAATGTGAGCTATGATGCCATAGCACTTTACCAAGGATGTCAAAGTGAGACTCTGCTTCAAAAAAAAAAATATATATATATATATGTATATTATATATATATAATATCATTATAACAACTCATGAACTCATTTATCAACTATTTCTCTCTGGAGTCTAGATGGTGCATAGGCCAGGCCATGTTACAAAAAATTTCATCTCTGGGCAGCGCCTGTGGCTCACTGGGTAGAGCGGCAGCCCTATATACCAAGGGTGGCGGGTTTGAACCCTGCCACAGTGCCTGGCTAGTTTTAGAAACAGAGTCTGGCTTTTGCTCAGGCTGGTCTCCCAACTCCTGAGCTCACGTGGTTTGCCTGCCTCAGCCTCCAGAGTGTTAGGATTACAGGCGTGAGCCATCACATCTGACCTCGTTCATTTTTCATAGTGACTTCATATGATCCTCACAACTTCTCCCCCAAGTAACAAGGTCTAGAATTATTTCTCTTATCTTACAAAATTGAGGCCACATGGGTAGTGGGTGGAGAACAGGATGGACACCCTGATCTGCTGACTTCCACCCATTGTTTCTGCCTTGGGCCCTGATAAGGCATTCCAGACAAAGTTATTTCCTCATGGATCTGGAGAACAGTTGGTTATCAATGATGCCAGAAACAAGCTTGAATATGAAAAATGGATTTTTTAAAAATTATTATTAAGGGTCCCAACAACTCACATTTGTGAAATGAACTTATAAAATCCTGCTCCCAATCCATAGAATGCAACCTTTCTTGCTTCTATCTGCTCTTTTATTTTTATTTTACTTGTTTATTTATTTATTTTTATTGAGACAGAGTTTCACTTTGTCACCCTCAGTAGACTGCTATGGGGTCATAGTTCAGAGCAAACTCAAACTCTTGGGCTCAAGTGTTTCTCTTGCCTCAGCCTCCCAAGTATCTGGGACTATAAGCATCTACCACAACACCTGGCTATTTTTATTTTTTTTGTTTAGCAGGCCTGAGCTGGGTTCAAACCCACCAGCCCTGGTGCATGTGGCCAGCCCAATAACCACTGAGCTATGGGCACTGCCTGTTCTTTCATTCTTAAAATCATTTTACCCTTCTGTAATCTACCCTACTGTAGTTCCGGCTGAGACTTTTACCTGCTCAAGCCCTGGATAGCCATGGATCCATTTGATGGATTCTGGGGGAGTTATCTCACCATGTCTTGTTAGTTCTAACTGAGTGGTTTTTGTAGCTTCTGTAATCATGGAGGAGTTTTGCTAAAACATATGAAACATAAAACAGCCCACAGCCACCCCATTCTGGAGCAATAGGAACTTTCAGAACCAATAAAATCTACACAAAGAGCTCCCCCAAATCACAACTAACCTATGAATCCCTCTTGGCAAGAAGTTCTTTGTCTTTTCACAGCCCATACCTCTGCAAGGAAAGAGGCTGGTCTGGGTTGCAACCTCTATAAAAATTATGTTCAAACTTTTTTTTATTTTGAGACAGAGTTGCCCTTGGTAGAGTGCTTTGGTGTCACAGCTCACAGCAACCTCAAACTCTTGGGTTTAACCAATTCTCTTGCTTCAGCCTCCCTAGTAGCTGAGACTACAGGTGCCCACCACAACACCTTGCTATTTTTTAGTTGCAGTTGTCATTGTTGTTTTAGCTGGCCTGGGCGATTTTGAACCCACTGGCCTCGGTATATGGCTGGTGCCATAACCACTGTGCTACGGGCGCCAAACCAGGCTAACATTTTTATCAATCAGTGTAAGTAACATTTACTGCCTTCTTTGGAATAGACTTAATCATTATCTTTAGAGATATTTTCTCTAAAAATTTTTGGAAATACGGCTGGATACAGTGGCTCACACCTATAATCCTAACACTGGGAGGCCAATGCAGGTGGATTGCTTCAGCTCAGGAGTTTGAAACTAGCCTCAGCAAGAGTGAGACCTGGTCTCTTAAAAAAAAAAAAAAAGCCGAGCATTGTGGTGGATGCTATAGTCCCAGCTACTAGGGAGGCTGAGGCAAGAAAATCACTTGAGCCCAAGAGTTAGAGGCTGCTGTAAGCTATGACGCCACAGGACTCGACGTATGGTGACAAAGTGAGATTCTATCTCAAAAAATAAATAAATAGGGCAGCGCCTGTGGCTCAAGGGATTAGGGCGCTGGCCCCATATGCTGGAGATGGTGGGTTCAAACCCAACCCCGGCCAAAAACCACAAAAAACAAACACAAATAAATAAATAAATAAATAAATAAATAAAATAGGGGCAGCGCCTGTGGCTCAAAGGAGTAGGGCTCTGGCCCCATATACCGGCGTTGGTGGGTTCAAACCTGGCACCAGCCAAAACAAAAAACAAAAAAACAAAATAAAATAAAATAAAATAAATTTTTAAATGACTTTACTATCTGATCTGGTTTTGTGTGCTAAAGAAATAACCAAATTTCTGGCTGACACAGTGACTCAGACCTGTAATCTTAACACTTTAGAAGGCTAAGGCAGGAGGATTGCCTGAGCTCAGGAATTTGAGAAGAGCCCAAGCAAGAGCAAGACCCCATCTCTACTGAAAATAGAAAAACTAGCCAGTCATTGTGGTGGGTACATGTAGTCCTGGAGTCTGAGGCAGGAGGATCACCTGTCCAGGAGATGGAGGATGCTGTGAGCTATGACACCAGGGCAGTCTACCAAGGGTGACAAAGTAAGACTCTGTCTCAAAAATAAATAAATGAATAAATGAATGTCAATATTAATTTTCTTAAGAAAACTTTCAGAAAGAAATTCATTGTGTTGCCTTGTCAATAGTAGTGAGAGGGAGAGGGTCTGCAAGAAAGGAGTGGAGAACAGTCCAGGGACAAGAAAAGACTTTAACAGAGAGGAAAAAAAGAATGGAGACTGACCAAGAGTCAGCTCAGTTCCCACACAGTTGCAAAAGTCTTTTATTAGCCTCATATACCTGGAATGGAGAAGTGAGCCCAGCATACTGCCTGGGCCTCTTCTCTAGTTCCCGTCAGCATTATGGGAGTATATGGGTAGTGTTTCCCAGACACTCTGTCCTTAAAGCACTCCAGGAGACTGGGGAGAGAGGTTGCTGTTTTCTGACCTGTTTTTCTAAAATAGCACACTTCTGCCAGAGTTATGAGAATTCCTTTCTCACAGTATATGGCTCTGTATTTACAAAGAAAACTTAAAGACACCTATAGGGCCAGTTAAAACTCCTGCTGCCCCTATAGAAATAATCAGGCCAAACTATTAGAATTGCTATTTTACTTTTTTCCTTTCCCACTAAACTTGGAGTTTCTTATCCTATCTCTCTTCTTATTCCTTGTGCCTAGCACAGTCTCTGGAATAAAGAAAGTATTCAAAAGTATTTATTACATGAATTAATATCAGGTTATGAGATAGCATTTGCACCTGATTCTAACCAGAGGCTGTGATGGAGTGCTAGGGGAGCAGGGTGAAGGGGCTGAACTCATAAGGCTTGGTTTCCTCTGCCCAACTTCCAGCTGCAACACAGGGCAAAGAGAGAATCCATTAAAAAACATACCCATATTCCAGCAATAAACAAATAAAAATAATAAAATTGAGAGATTTAGGAATAGAGTCTGGGCCAAGGTCTATAAGAAGAAGAGGCCAGTCCAGGGATTAATAATAGGCTTTATTCTAAAGGAGCAGAGGAAAGTGTGACCAGAAGTCAGCCCCTGTCACACAGTTTCAAGGGATTTTTATTTAGTGTAGTTGGAATCTGGGAGGGGATGCTGAGAGACCAGAGAAGTGTCTGCAGAAGATGTTAATCCTGCACCTGGGCCTTATCTATCTCTCTGACAGCCAGGACAGGTAGGAGATTCTGATATTTCCCAAGAAAACCAGCCTTGAAGCATTCCAAGAGTGTGGGAAGGAAGTTACCATGACCATGCCATTTGGTCTCTGACCTGCTTTTTTATCACTATACTCTTGTCAGGGTCATGAGGAGTGAGGATTTACAGGATTGCAGGAAGGAGGTTGCTATAATCATGCAATTTGGTTTCTGGCCTCCTTTCTTTCCCCACTTATCTCCCAAATAGCTGTACTTTTGTCAGGGGCCATGAGGATATCTTCCCCACAAAAGTAGGGAGATGAGATGAAACAATATGACAAAATGTTTATCATGGTTGAAGTTGCCTGTGATAGGCAATGAGGGATTAATATGCTCTTCTCAGTGCCGTGGCTCACACCTATAATCCTAGCACTCTGGGAGGCCACAGCACGTGGATTGCCTGAGCTCAGGAATTCAAGACCAGCCCAAATAAGAGTGAGACCACATCTCTAAAAATACTCAGGCACTGCAGCAGATGCCTGTAGTCCCAGCTACTTGGGAGGCTGAAGCAGGAGGATTACTTGAGCCCAAGAATTTGAGGTTGCTGTGAGCTATGATGCCATAGTACTTTACCAAGGCAATAGTGAAACTCAAAAAAAAATACATAAATATATACTCTTCTCTCCATCTCAGTGCATGTTTGAAAATTTTCATAATCAAAGCCAAAAAAAGACCCTGGTATGATTCTGTCTTGTGTGGCTGTACCTTGGAGCAGTAGTCATTAATCTTTGTCTACCTTATCGCCCACCTAAGTGTGGGCCATCACCTCATGGAAGATTTGATGGACATGGACATGAGCCTCCTTGGGGCCTCAGAACTATCTTTTTGGTTGTGAACTAAAGGCTGACAAATATTATCACTTCAAGGTGCATAATGATGAAATGAGCACAAGTTATCTTTAAGAATGGTCAGTTCAGGCTCGGCACCTGTGGCTCAAGCGGCTAAGGCGCCAGCCACGTACACCTAAGGTGGCAGGTTCGAATCCCCAGCCCGGGCCTGCCAAACAACAATGATGGCTGCAACCAAAAAATGGCCGGGCATTGTGGCAGGCACCTGTGGTCCCAGCTACTTGGGAGGCGGAGGCAGGAGACTCGCTTAAGCCCAGGAGTTGGAGGTTGCTATGAGCTGTGATGCCATGGCACTCTACCCAGGGGGATAGCTTGA
>CAUYQV010164617.1:0-23525 GCA_963574575.1 Galagoides demidoff
GGTCACAGCTGAGCAATCTTGTGTTTCAAGCAAGTCTGTCCAAATGTATTCCTAAAGAGATGATTATCTTTACCATCCTCATCAGGAAAGTCAAGGGCCTTCTCAGGAAGAGTCTCTACCTTTACCTTTCAAGGTTATCAGCTATATCAAATTATTGAATGGTAAAAACAAAAAAAATGCTAATATAAGACATCCAGAAATACCATAAAAATTTATCTCCTGTCAAACAATTTCTTTTTTCTCTTCTTTTGAAATTTATATTGGATACATGTCAGAGCTTTTAAATTAGTCCTCCTAATCCTTACATTTGTAGTCCATATCTTAATTCTGTTTGCTTTATGGGTATACTGCCGAAATATTTCCTAGTTTGTTCTTTTCATTAATATGTTTTGCATTATGTATTATACAAAATGTATCTAACAATCAAAGAATTTTAAACTTAAATGTATCAGATTTAAATGTTAATAGTTCAGTTAAATTTTGCTTCATATTTTTATCTGGTTTTCTTTGTAATTTTAACAAATGTCTTCATCTTCCTAGAGGATTCCAAATATGTTTATTTTATCATTTTTCATTATTTCATGAAAATAAATTCAACCAGTATGAAATTGCAATCATCTTGTTGGCTTTGGCGGTTGTGACTCTCAGCAGTTTCTTTTCATGCAGAACAATTTAGGCCTGCGGCTTCATTTGCTGTGGCGACTGTGTGTGTGTTCAGTCTGTTCTTCTTTCTCAATTTATGTTCGTTCCTCCTTGTCAAATTATTTGAAGGATGCCTATACAAACTCCCACCCGTGAGCACAACTTTATTTTTCAAAGTTCCTCTCCCTTACACTGTTGGAGCTCCTAGGGATGCTTCCACTCAGTGCGACTTCGTATAGCTCAAAACGTAAACCAAGTCCTGCACTTCAGGAGTTCTGTCCCCACACCTTTCTTTAAATATTGGGAGCTCAGTGCCACTCTCTACCTTCTAGTAATAAACTGGTTCCAATATATGACTTTTCTAAGGATATTTTAGTCCATGTTCTTTTGTGGAAGGCAACTTACTGTCCTTAATGGACAGGCTTGGGATTGGAAGGCCCAGACACTATGATCTACATACACATATATCATATGTGTGTGTTTGGGGATGTGTGTGTGTATTTTTAAAAATTTCATCTCACTTTTTTAGTTTTTACTATGGGCTTTTGATTTTTCTTTTCACTGTTTTCTATAATTGCTCTGCATTTGGAGCATAAATTATTAGTCAAGTTTAACATGCCCCAACCTCTTGCTAAAAATGCCTCATTTATTTGGGGTGGGCCGTACTTAGGTACTTTTTACCTTTTAAGGCTATAACACACTTTAAACATTTAGTTAGAATTAAACAAAGACAGCAGGGAATTGTGAAAGACTCACAAGACCTGTTAGAGATTTTCACTCAGTTTCTATTACTTTAATTTTAGGGCCGGCAAAAGCTGGATGTTACGCAGAGTAATAACATCAAGTTTTGCCACACAGAGGATTCTTTGATTTTATAAACAATTGCGGACAGTGATGCTCAATTTGAAGAATGGGCGTCATTCTCCTTCAGGAGTAAAAAAGAAGCTATGGCAATTTCTCAGGTAACACAGGTATTCTAGGAAAAAAAAAAACTGCAAAAAATGCTCTTTTTTTTCTAAAATGATACGCCTATTTAAAAGTATAAAGTGAATGGTAGTAAGAGACAGCCAAAGTCCAAAATACATAAAACATTGTTTATAAAATGCTGAATTTGCTCAAAATTGTTAAAAATGAGTCCAAAAGTTATGGCAGTTTAAGAAAGCATAATTTGCAGAGTAAGGCATAAAAAATTATTGTACAGTAAGATTAATTAGTCAAGAAGTAGACTTCATAAAATAATTTTATTTTGACTCAATAAATGCTCCTTTTTTTTTTCATTTTCTATAATTTCTTCCTAGATTCTGAGTTCCGGTTCAGATAGCTGTGATGATTTAAAAATAAGTCATCTAACAAACGGCACTTTGTGTGAATCTTTAAGCTCTGCAGGGCCGGTGTTTTATTCCCTGAACTGGAACTTCCACATCACACTTCAGCAGGAGAGCGAGACCCTCGCTGGGCTTCTGCATTCTCTCATATTTCCGGAGGAGATCTGGTAAAGCAGCTAGGAAAAGCAGCTTCCAAGTGATGTAAGATAAAAGGAGAAATAAATGTTAAACTGAAGAAGCAGCAGCTAAAATCATGAAGTGTCTCTCTAAAGGTTATAATGACTCCTTTCAGACCTCCTGAGGTTCCTGCCACTAAAGGAATCAGCCGCAAGGTGGACTGGGCGAAAATATATTTGATTGTAGAAGAAATTTAAATTTAAGGTAAATCCTTTTCTGAAGATTTATCCGTCATCAACATTTTTCATAATTTCAGAAGATTTATAAAATGTAACATCCCTATTTTCCGGGTTGAATAAAGAGAAACACAGAATACTATATCTCCTGCTCGTTCTTCTTCCCAATTACTGAACAGATTATTCAAGAAAATATTATCCGTTCAAAATATCCACAGGAAAAGCTTCAGATGGGAAATAAATCTTTATAAATGATTTTATTTTGTAATTATATGAGTCATATATTAGGACTATTTCCTTTTACAGTCTATCATTTAACAATTTATAAATAGCTTTGAAGTGAACTCAGGTTAGATACTCAAGTATTCCTGGCTATCCCAAAATCATGGGAAATGATGTAAAGGATGATTCTCTTCCCTTGATAAAACTATCAATTTTGCTGTAGGAAATAATTTTAATAATATTCCTTCATCAGAGAAAACATATATCCCTTCTTTCAACTTTACCATTTTTAAAAAATAATTAAACGTGTTCTTATAATTCAAAGTATAAAATATGAAATTCTGTAGAAATTTGTTTGGAAAACTTCACAATTTGATTGAGTCTATCCCTAATTACCTCTTCATTTTCTTCCCATTTTTTTCATTGACCTCTCCAGGCTTGCTTTTGTGTCCCCTTCCTTCTCTCGACTCATCTTTTTATTCTCCCTTCCTTCCACAAATGTTTACTGAACATTGCTGACTATCAGACATGGTCTCTATTCCTCATGTACGAGGATGAAAATCTGGGCACTTACCTTCAGTCTCTTAGGAAACAGCCCTTCCAATAAATAATTGCTGCATAATGTGGATATTATTGTATTTGACGTTTCATCCTCATTTTTTTTATCCATTATCTTTCTTTAGACTACAGGTTTGAGATGAGACCTTTGTAAATTATAACTATGTAACATTTATCCTTATGAATGGATGAAACATTTATCCTGAACTGTGTATGTTTCTTTATTATTAAACCTGAAACAAAGGCAGTTTTGGTTTTTTCCTCTTTAATTTCTGTTTTCTTTCATGGGTAAAATAAATTAGGTTGAATCTATATCTTTGTAATAAGCAGCACACAACACACAAATAAAAGCCTGCTGCTGTGTGCAATAATTATGTCAGAGTACATTTGGTTTCTTTTTATGAAGGAATGCCAACTTCTCATTAAAAAGCAAGCCTTGTATTTCAAAAGGTTAAATTTGATGATATTTAAATAGAATTCTTGGAGGTCAAATTTAGAATGCAAAATATGTGCACGAGAAGACCAATCGCTGAATTGTACTTAAAGGAAAACTGGATACATTTCAGTCACTTTAAGTTCCTGAATTGCTGTAACATTGCAATTTGTGAATTTATGCAGAACTGTTTCATAAAAAGGTCTTTAAAAAGGCATACTGATAAAGAATTCTACTCACGCATTAAAAATGAAACAGTAAGGTGGTTGAATATATTGGCATGGAAAATGATAAATAAAAAATGCAGGTTTTAAAATAGTAACATAATATGGAGCATATATGCATATGGTAATACAGGAATGCGTATTTCCAGTTTGCAGATTAAGATCAAGTTATATTAAATGAAATATTCGAATTTTATAGACTTGTTCTGCCAGTTGCACAGTATGGAAACTTATCTTCTACCTCTTCTAAAGTAGTTTATAGGAAAGTTTTTTACCCCCAAACAGTCACCCTCTTTGACACCTGATTCTTGGCAACTACTCTTTTTTTTATTTATTTTTTTTTTTTTTGAGACGGAGCCTCAAGCTACCCCCCTGGGTAGAGTGCCATGGCATCACAGCTCATAGCAACCTCCAACTCCTGGGCTCCAGCGAGTCTCCTGCCTCCGCCTCCCAAGTAGCTGGGACCACAGGCGCCCACCACAACGCCCAGCTATTTTTTGGTTGCAGCCATCATTGTTGTTTGGCGGACCCGGGCTGAGGATTCGAACCCGCCACCTTAGGTGTACGTGACTGGCGCCTTAGCCGATTGAGCCACAGGCGCCAAGCCTGCAACTACTCTTAATATAGAGTTTAAACTCACGTTCAGTTCACTAGTTCAAATAGAAAAAAAATGATAACATGAAACCTGTATCATTCTGCCTCCTACCCTATCTTAACCTGCTATGAAATAATTCCTGGACATGAATACTAGCCCCTGGAGGTACTGACTAAACTTTTGTGCCCATAAATGTTTTAATATTTAAGGTCAGAAGTAAATCTGCTATTTACATTTAAGTTTATAGAAAATAAAGCAATTTAAGGAACATTTCTCAGGATATTAACAGCAATTATTGCTGATTACTAATAATATAATGTACTTCTTTTCATTTTGTTTAATTTATTTTTCTATATTTTCTAGTTTTTAGGTTTATTCTTTTTTTTTCATTTCAAATTAATATGAGGGTACAAAGGATTAGGTTATATTGCTTGTGTTTTTTAGTTAAGGTTCAAGTTGTAGTCGAGTCCTCCCCCCATCAGGTGTGCTGTGTACACCTACACTATGAAACTTTTATTCTTCTGTGCTAAGATATAACTTGCATAGACTACAGACAAATGGTAAGCCTGATGACACTACTGAGGGACACCATCATGTGACCAACATGTGTGTCAAGACATACAACAACTCCAGCAACCCAGAGACCTACTGCTTGGTCCTTTTCAATCAACGTGAGGTCACCATTATTTTTTTAGTTATCTGTTAAATTACTTATTTTTAAAATGCATTTTAGATTGCATATATGGGGAGGGTGGAGTTAGCCTATGATGGTGGGAGAACTGTTTTCAGGTTAGAATATACTTTTATGACCAGTATATAAATAACTACATGCCCATACAAAAGATAAAACATAAATACAGTCTAACAGAGGGAGGAGAGAGGAGAGGGAAAGAAAGGGAGAGAAGAGAGGGTGATTGGCAGGACTTCACCTTATGTACACAATATGAGGGTATTTGGTACACCCCTGGGTGAAGGACTCAACTATAACTTGAACTTTACCTTAGAATTGAAAACAATGTAATCTTAATATTTGTACCCTTATATTAATTGAAATAAAAATACATTTTTTCTATATTTTCTACTGTGAACATATATCATTTTTAAAATAAAAAAACATATATAATTTTTAAAATAAAAGTGAAACAATAAAAATAATTTAAAAATTCAAAGTACATAAAATTAGTAATGACAAAAAAATAAAATATTAAATCATTGGTTTGATTGACATTAAACCAATGTCACACTTGCTCAAATTCCAATATATATAGGAAATTCTTAAAATATCTAAGTAAAATCAACTTATGTCTCATAAAGAATTTAAATATTGAATGGTTCACTAGTTATTTTTCACATAGTATCAGTTTACTATTCTAAGACATGGCTTGTTAAGCAATTTAAATCATTAGGTTTTGTAATACTAACAAATACTAATTATATGTGAATAACTGCTGTTATGGAGATCATAAGGTAAAATTATCTTACCAAACATATTTACTATAAAGTATGAGGGGTGTTGTAACTGATTGGCTTTTGGGGAACACAGAAGAAGAATCTACCTAGTTTATGGGTCTAGCTTTAAACTGAAATATAAAGGAAAGAAAAGAGTTATCCAGATGAAGGAGAAAAAGAGGAGTTTGGAAAGGAAAATGATACTATTGGTTTTTACTTTCATAAAAGAATAACAAGAGTGAAAAATATCCTTCCCAGAAAAAGAGTGTACATATAAAGAACAAAATTAGCTGAAACAGAGAGTTAGAAGAATTTCCAGACAGTAATACATTACTCATAATTCAGAACATCTCAATAATTTTATGCAACAATATTCAAGAATATATACATACCATATGCCTTTGTAAGATAGTATAATGACTCTATTATTTATAGTAAATAATTTGTATTATATTTCTGCTTCTTCCCTGGTGGCCATAAGATCTGAATTATACACATGTAACTATATCCAAAGAGGTGTTTGTATATATTTGTATTAATATGTTATAAGTAGGAAGGCAGATTTTTTTTTTATTTCTTCATTCATTATTTCCTAAGGTTCTTTAACTGTTGTGGTAATAACTATTTTTTATCTAAACACAATATATAACTAATAGATTACCTAACGTGTTATTTATTTCTTTATATGTATAAAAATGTTAAAGAGTATAATAGTTAAAGCAAGGCAAAATTTATTTCTATTGCTTCTGTTGTCTAACAGAGCAAAATTATGTAAACATAAGGAACAAATCCATCAGCTCCTGCCCATTGATGAAGTGCTTTTTCTTCACAAATGTAAAATGTGCTTATGAAGATAAAGGACATTTTCTTATACCTAAGGCATAACACTGTAAGAATTCTAGAAGAAAAAGTTAGGCCAGGCGAGGTGGCTCCTGCCTGTAATCCTACCACTCTGGGAGGCTTAGGGGGTGGATTGCTTGAGCTCAGGAGTTTAAGACCAGTCTGAGCACGAGCAAGACACTGTGTCTAAAAAAATAGCCACGCATTGTGGCAGGTGCCTGTAGCCCCAGCTACTTGGGAGGCTGAAGCAAGAGGATGGCTTGAATCTAAGACTTTGAGGTTGCTATGAGCTCTGACACTAGGACACTGAAACCCAGGCAACAAAGTGAGACTATCTCAAAAAAAAAAAAAAAAAAGGAAAAGAAAGTTGGAAAACTCTTATAAGACTTTGGCCCAGGCAAAGAATTCATGAGGAAGATACCAAAAGCAACCACAGCTTCAGTAAAAATAAATAAATGAGGCTTGATCAATTTCAAAATCTTCTGCACAGCCAAGGAAACAGTGATCAGAGTGAATAGACAGCCCACAGGATGGAAGACAATATTTGCGTGTTATATATCCAATAAGGGGCTGAGAACAAGAATCTACAAAGAACTGAAGCAAATCAGCAAGAGAAAAAAACAAAACATTAAGAAGTGTACAAAACCTGGTTCTTTGTACCCTCAATGAATCCCCAACAATAAAAAATAAAAAAATAAAAAGTGCACAAAAGACATGAACAGAAACTTTTCAACAAAGGTTAGACCAATGGCCTATAAACATATGAAAAAAATACTCACTATCTCTAATCACCAGGGATATGCAAAGCAAAACCCCAATGAGATACCACTTACCTTCAGTGTAAATGGCTTTTATAAAATAGTCCCAAAACAGCAAATGCTACAGTGGATGCTGATAGATGGGAACATTAATACACTAATGGTGGGACTGCAAACTAGAACAACTTCTACGGAAGTAGTATGGAGGTACTGCAAGGAAATGCACGTAGACCTACCATTCGATCCAGCAATCCCAGGACTTGCATGATTTTTTACCCTAAGGAAAAAATTACATTTTATTAAAAAGACACCTGCACTTGTATGTTTATAGTAGCACAACTCACAATTGCAAAGATGCGGCAACAACCCAAGTGACTATCAACAGCTGAGTGGCCAAGTGTTTATGACTAAAACTAGTGGGGAGTTAACACTCTTTACCTACTCTAGAGTCCAGGGAAGCAAATAGAATGTATTCTTTATTTGATATTCACCTGATTCCACAATTCCTGGAGGCAAAGTTACACTGATAATAGCAAGGATGGAAGTAGAGAATGGGAAAAACATTTGTAAAAAGATTTCTCAATGATGGACAGAACAAGAAGTCATCCATTTTGCTTGCCTGAAAATATGGCTACACCCATTATTACATAACCAAAAAAAAAAAAAAAAGCAAACAAGCAAACAAAAAGAACTTTGAAAAATGAGGTAAGCAAAGAAAGAGAATGCTATTTGATTGAAATAAAATGACATGTTGCTAACTTTTTATGTTACTTACATGTGCTTTCCCAGGTTGGATGTATTAACTCTTTAAAACACTAGGGAAGCATTTAATCTACTGAAGAACTTAATTTGATAGGCCCTTAGGAGCTTGAAAAGCAACTTATTCAGTGGGAAAATCTGGCTTATAAAGTTCAGTGATGCAGCACTCAGAGGTATTGAATTTTAAATGAATTCATGAGCCTAATAAATCATCCTGACTGTCAAGTGAAATATAATTTGTGAAAAATTTATTACCCATGATTATCATGTATTAAACATAAGGTTTAAAATCTAAGCAAATGTTGTACTACTAGTTGGATAAATACTCTAGATTGAGAGTAGGCTGTAATGTGTGTTGACATCAGGCTGGCCACGGCAGTGTTTATATTTCTAATGAACATCATCTCAGTCTTTGAAGCTCATCCTTTCCTCGTCATTGAGAAGTCTGAACTCATCTCGAGCCATGTCACATAGATCCTTGTGATTTGACTTCTAAATCCACTCATTCATCTCTTTTTGAATGCCCATATATCTCCTTAGTTTGATCCAGTGCTCCCAGGGTTATGTTGAGGTGATGAAAGGCAGAATAGACTCTGCAGGAAGGGTTCAGAGAGACAAAACGCACCTTGAAATCTCTAAAATCACCTTTTTCATTTATGACTGCCTTTCATTGCAATTTAAACATTTTTGTTTTTGAACTAATGTCTTGACCAAATGTGTCGCCCCATGTATGAAAGTAGGCATAATCTGTATCCTCATGTATTTTTACACATGGCAAAGGATATCAATATTCTTAACACTCTAACCCTAAACTTTTGACCTTATCATCAACTCACAGCCTAATGCAATTCTTCAAGCAATGATTCTTTCTTT
Source organism: Galagoides demidoff (assembly GCA_963574575.1). Taxonomy (NCBI): domain Eukaryota; kingdom Metazoa; phylum Chordata; class Mammalia; order Primates; family Galagidae; genus Galagoides; species Galagoides demidoff. The sequence goes on from CAUYQV010164617.1 coordinate 9,032, forward strand.
TGACACTTTTAATGATGCAAAAGTTGATAAGCACTTGATCTTAGCCAAAAGGCCGAGAAGCGATAACAAAAGTTGATAAGCATTTACTTTGGAGTTTTGTGTAGGACCATAAATACAATTCACATATTGGCTGCAGCCATCACACAGCAGAGATTCATAGCAATATCTCAAACACTAAAAGGTAAAATTCTTTGAATATTTTCATCATCTGTCCAAGTTATAATTAATAATATCTTTATAATTTTTTAAAATTACTGAAATCATTCAAGCATAATTGCTTAAATGATTGATTCTTGCTTGAAATGATTAATTGCTTGAATCTATTTGTAAAATTTAAGGGAGAAAGGGAAGGAGGAAATATGCAATTATTCATTTTCTTTATAATGACCAATGTACATCATCATTTAATTATAAACATCACAAGAATATATACGAGATATGCAAATAATTTTATACTTAAGAAGGTAAACACGTACTTTCTAAAAAATTTTATTTTTGTTGTGTACTTTGTTTGAATGCTATACTAATATTGCATTTATTTATTCATTTATAAGCATGTTCAATGTATTCTTTAAGCTTCTCTTTGTTAATCAGGTATATAACTGTAAAAAAGTATTTTTCTTAGGACTCTTTTTTTTTTTGTAGGACCCAGTAGAAAGACTACAGAGAAAAGAAATAAATTTGTACATCTTATGTGGCAGTAAGTTCAATGAAAAAAATGTGTATTTGTGGGCCAGGAAGCCTGAAAACAGCACGAAGGAGAGTTTTTTAAATAGGGAGAAGAGCATTTTAGAAGGAAGGAGTAGCCTTCTCATGTTGAAGGGCAGCCAGGAGACAGTCTGAGGAAGTGGAGGTGTGATCCCAGTGAGAGCTGGTTCATGTCACACTCATGGGTACTTTATAAGGCTTGCCAAGGACTTTGCTTTAAATTCTGAATAAAATGTGAAACCAACTATCAAATTGTGTCAAGTGCCAAGTTCTGGTTTTCCTTTTTTAAAGGCTAAAGTGTCCAAAATATGTGGAAAACAGGGGGAACTCCTTCATGACCTGTTTCATGGTCAAATATACATGATTTTTTTTTTATTGTTTTATCCACAATAGAAGAGGTCAGAGATGTTGTCATCACTTCATCATTCAGGTCCTGCATATTAGGTGTCTAATGAGGGAATGATAGATTGGAAGGGGGTAACAACAGATTTGGGGAGAAGACGGGGTTTTGAACAGCAAGAAGACCTAAGAGTCTCTCTGATGGACTGGGCATAGGATGTGAGAGACAAAAATTGAAGATACATATTTCAGAATGAATAACTGGAATAATGTGGTTGTCATTTAGTGGAAAAGAAAAAAGTGAAAGAGGCATATTTAGGAGCAGGAACCAGTCAGGTTGCAATGTTTAAGAGATTTATAGATGGAAATGTTAATGAGATAATTGGGTAAATAAAAATATTATATGTGAGAATGCCCTGCTGAGTGTTTCATTGATCACAATACAACACTTTATACTCATCTTAGTTCTTGTCATGACTTCACATTAAGTTTTTGTTTTCCATGATCAAACTGCAAAACAAACACCACCACTCAAAAAACAAACAAAAAAAGAAAGAAGTCATATCTGTTTAAATTAAAAGAAGTGTCTCAATGCTTTTAAAATCATAATAGTCAATCAAATCTCAAGCAGCTTATGAAAGGATTATAGGAGAAAAGCACAATTTGTGCTCACTGGGAGAAGATACGTTAGGAGACATATATATTAATAAGGCACCAATATCATAGAGTTATTCTTTATTAATAAGAAACTCTATGTTAAAGGAAGAATCAGCTGGTTTTGTCACATCTAAGAAGGATCAAAACCTCCCAAACCTCTAGTATAATGTTTTCAGTGGGCTGCTAGATAATAATGAATTTAACCAAATGACTATGCTGCTATATTTTTAATATTTTAAACAAAAGGACATCGAAAAAAATGTATACATACTAATAAACATGTTTTTGGTGATTTATTTCAAGTATCACATGGTGTAACACTCATTACCTCTTTCATGTTTACATGGATGGAGCTAGAACATATTCTTCTTAGCAAAATGTCTCAAGAATGGAAGAAAAAGTATCCAGTGTACTCAGCCCTACTATGAAACCAATTTATAGCTTTCATATGAAAGCTATAACCCAATTATATCTCAAGAATATAAGGAAAGGGGAAAGGGAGGGGAGAGGAGGGGGCAGGATGGGTGAAGGGACAGTAATTGGTGGGACCACACCTATGGTGCATCTTACAAGGGTATGTGTGAAACTTACTAAATGTAGAATACAAATGCCTTAACACAATAACTAAGAAAGTGCCATGAAGGTTATGTTAACCAGTTTGATGAAAATATTTCAAATTGTATATAAAACCAGCACATTGTACCCCATGAGTACATTAATGTACACAGCTATGATTTAATGAAAAAAAGAAAAAGAATTAAAAAAAACTTCAATTAATTGTTAAATGTGAATCACACTAGCTTTAAGAAATAATAGTCATCTCTGTATCATGGGACCCTTTAATTATTATATGTACTTAGGAAAATTTCCCTTAGACAGGGTCTAAAGAAATCTTGGTGCATATTTATCCCATTCTAAAATAGTAAACAATACTAATTGGGGCTGGATATTAATGGAAACATACTGGTAGACACTAAGATCTAAAACTATCTCTGCAATATAAAGTAATTATCAATAATTATAAATAAACTTCAACTTAGTAAATCTTAGCATCTCACAGCAAGATAAGCTCCTCAGCTTCCAATGATGCTCGGTGCCATAACATAAAGCAGAAAATACCTAAATTGACAATCTAACAAAATATTTTGGTTAAAACACTGACCTGGAGTTTTGTTGTTGTTCCTTTACATCTTGGTTTTCATGATAAGCTAATAAAGTAATGAAAAAAAAATGAAGACATTCTGATTTGCCTAATGATTACCTCTATTAATGATCTGATATGCTAATTCTAAGAACTACCACTTATATTTAAAACCATGCTTAATATGCCTGGATATTATTATAATTGCTGCTACTCATGACTATGCTGCACATTTAAAGTTATTTGGAAATGTACATATGAAGATTTTGCTCTGTAATTGTTCCCTGTTCTCTCTAATATCAAAATGGAAATTTCTAACTAACGTCTCTCTGTTTGCATAGGTCACAATAAAATGGACCTAAAACAACGCTTAAACATGCCACTTAAAATAACTTTTTATAATAGGCTAATAGTTTATTTCTTAAAATCAATACTAAAAGTTTTCATATTAATACGTGTTAATATTTGTATTATTATTTGGGGAGGCTAGGAAGGGCAGGTTGTTGAGGCAAGAAGTTTGAAACTAGCTTGGGTCACATGGTGAGATTTTGTCTCTACAAATCACAGGAAACAAAATTAGACAAACTTAGTACAAGTCCCAGGTACTAGCAAGGAGTCTGAAGTGGGAAGATTTCTTAAACATAGGAGTTTGGAGTAATGGTGAGCCATAAAGAAGCCACTGCATTTCTGTCTGAGTGACTGTGTAAGACTCTGCCTCTTAAAAAAAGTGTTATTTATTTTTGAGTTCATAACTGCTTTCCACAGTAAATATTAAAAAGGACTTGAGGTAATATACTATTCTGATATGATCATTGCATAAATATTAGAGATATATGGTGTGGTTTTCATCAGATTTTTATGCTGAATATTTAAAGCTACCATTTACCTAGTTAAGAACAATGGATTGCATGTCATGAACAACCATCTGAAATCTGGAAAAACCTTAATAATAAAGAGACATTTGTTTGATAATAACAATCCATTCAGGTTATCTGCTTAGCATATAAATTAAAAAACATGGATCAAAGTGATTACTGTAAATTGATTTTTTTCTCTGCTGAGAATGCTACTGTTAGGCTAGCACTAGCATCTGTATAGAAAAATATCCCATAAAATCCAGATATTTACTCAAAATTGTTATTTAGTTGAATACATATCTAACTGCTTATTCAATATACTTTTTATTTTTCTGCAATAATATTTATAATATTTTTATTTAAAATAAAAAACAAGAGTGAAATGCCTTCTACGACATGCATAATCATAGTCATTCAATCATGGGGTATACTTACAGTTGCTTTATATAATTCAACATAAAACATATTTGGAGTGTCATAAAAAAAATCCTTATGTTCTTATGAGGAAAGACCTAAGTTAACTGTAAAAACCAAGGTTCTTTTATTAAAGATATCATTTCTTTGTGAATATCTTTATACTTATTCTAATGCAATTTATAGTTTTAGATTTAAATACTTCTTCATTGTATATTAGGGGAGATGGATTCTAAAACAAAAAGGATCACATATACTATTTTAATCTAGAATTTTGTTTAAAAACTTAGAAGTTATATACATTTTGTAGGCACTCCCATTGTTTAGAACATATAGCTAATTTGTAAATAAATTATTAAAGGCAACAAATGTATCTATATTTCTTGTAAGTTCCAAATTTTCCTTTGTGAGACTCTAAAGCACAAAGGAAACTAATAGACATTTATTTAATGGTTCTAATAGACATTTTCAGCACATCACACCACAAATTACTGAACATACCTTCTTCTCCTCACCAGATGGGATGTGTTGCAAGATTGATAGTATCTTAGGTGAGAAAACAATTCTCAGCAAATTCAAAAAATCAAAATTATAATATGTGTTTTCTCAGACCACAGTGGTATGAAATTAGACTTCACTCCCAAGAGAAGCACCCAAATATACACCAAGTCACTAGAAATTAGACAAACTACTACTAAGCCATCTTTGGGTCCATTGTGAAATTATTATGGAAATTAAAGATTCCTTGAGCTAAATGGCAAAGGGGACATACATTTTAAAATCTAATCTGGAAAACACCAGGGATTCTACTACATACTGCATAGTTCTAATGTGAATTACTGTTTGTTCTTGTATCTGTAACCACAATGACTGGTTAAGGGATAAAAGATAACTTGACTCAAAATGGACCAATTGGAATGCTTCCCTGAGAATTTTATGCCTAAGTCCCAAATAAAAGGGACTTTCTCATCTGGAAACACATGTGTCTGTACTTATTAGAAACCAGTCTCATGGATAAAGCAGAGCTGGGAGGGTGACACTGACATAAAGACAATAGCACATATGAGAGAATGAGACACAGAGAGAGCAGAGAGAGAGACACACACACACACACACACACACACAGATTCCTGTTAGCATTTGGGTCTGTTATTCTAGTCATTCATGTTCTTCCCAAGGCTGGGAATGGTCTGTAGCCTCAGGTCATATAAGCGACCTGAAGGGGGTCATTGTTGACCCCCATTCCTAATTGGGGGTCATTGTTTATAGACTCCCAATTTCTACCTTTCAGCACCATGCTTTGAACCATGACAGTGATTCCATAGACCCTCTGACCTAGGAAGCAAATCAACAGATGTTTCTTAGGTTTATAGCAGGGCAAACAGCTGCTAGTGAAGGGGTATAAAGGAGACAATCCCTAGATTGCTCATTATTAAATGGAGGGCAGAGGAGTGAGACACACACTAAAAGTGATCTTTATGTGAATGTTACAGTAAACCCTGGGTCTGTCACAGAGGGAAGAAGAGTGCACGCCTGGGTAGGATCATCTATGAAGCCTTCACCAAGGACAGAAACAACTAACCTTGTGGGAGGCAGCAACAGGTGGAAACAATGATAGCTAATGTTAATGGGGTGCTCCATATGTGCCCTGCACTGTTCTTACAGCCTTGTGTGTATTAACCACCTAAATCCTTGTAATAACTCTCTAAGGTAGATACTATTACTCTCTCTATTATGCAGGTGAGAAATTTACTCACTAGCACCAGTGCCCAGGTGATCTGGGTCTTCTATTAGCCACCGTGCTAGACTGCCCCCAGTGGTCACACGGGGATTGCAGCTAAGGAACATCACGCGTAAAGGCCTGATATTGGTGCAACTTCATGGCAGCAAAAATTCCCATTTGTGGAGAATAAAGGTTCTGGTGGAAAAGAAGTGATGGAAAAACTAGCTTGTAGGTCACATCCTAAAAGCTCCTCAATGCCATGTGAGTTTGGGCTGGATTCTGTTTCCCTGAGGTCAATATAACTAAACCATGATCAAGCCACAGCGCAGGCATTGGTCTTTAAAGTCACCATGCACAGCGGCTGAAAAGTTGTGAACTGTACAGGGGCCCCTGGCTGCAGGACCAGAGGGGGCTGAAATCCAATCTGTGCATCTTGGCAATCTAGAGCTCCTGCATCAGCGGTTCCTCCTGGAAGCTGCTCCTTGTTATAATTTGTACAGAGTATTGTATTAACTAGCAGCGGCCCATCCCTCTCTTTGCAAGGTTGTTTGCTGTTTAGAAACTGAGAGACCTTTCACAGAGACCTTCTTGAGTGTCTCCATTTCCAGGCAATACCTGGATGTTTAAATGCCTTTGCTGTCCTAATCCTTATACAACTCATTGTGGTAGGTTGTGACATCACCATTTCAGAGATGACGAGCTAAGGTAAAAGGAGCTATGCCACTGGTTCAAGGGTACCAGGGACAACCTTCAAATCCAGATCTGACTCCAAACAGCAGAGATGTCTCCAGTATCCAAAATGACCCCCAATTTCTGCCTTTCAGCACCACGCTAGTGATTCCTAAAAAAATCACACCTAGGACTAAAGACCCAGCTAAGGTGAAACCTCCCAGCAGCCAAAGCTGGGGCAGGGTGAGAGTCGGCTTCCAGGTTGACAACAGCAAAGCCAACTGAGCTGACTGCCGCTTGCTTTGACTCCTACCGGGAGATAAAACACAGAAGACAGATGAGCAGTGTTCCTGCCAGTGGACGAAGAGTGAAAATGAAATCTATTCTAAGCTGCCAACTCGCACCTCTCCTTCAGTTTAACAAGTGTATTATTGTCGAGTTTGCAGCTACGGACATGCCAGTTACGGTTCAAAAGCCCTTTGTGTTTTAGCCCCATCTCAGTCAGTCAGAATTGGCAGAGAAAGATTTAGGGGGAAAAAAAAGGAAAAGACAGAATCAGTAAATGAATGAATGAAAAAGATTAAAAGACCCATTTTTTGTTTCAGCCATTGTTCTTCAAAGTGAATCCTGGTCTCTGTGAAGAGACTGGTTAGAGAATTTCCCAGAGATTTTCCTTAGGCCAATGAAAGGGACATTTTGCCCCCTCATTTCCTTGTTTTTAACTGGTACGTTTTAGAAATAGGTTTTTTCCCCCTGGAATTTTTAAAAAATTCAAATGTCAAATGCAGTCTCCAGGGAATCCTGGTTGGGGGCATGGGATACTTACTGAGCCAAAGGACAACAGAAATGATTTTAAACTAAGGAACTTGCTCCTTTAAGAGATGTTACATTGAGATCTGCAGAATGGAGTCAAGGAAATTCAGATTTACTGTACAAAATAAGAAAAGGAAGGCCCCCTACCACTCCTGCACTTGCTGCAGGCCAGGTGCTGTTCTAAGCTGTCTGCATATATTAATTCACTTAGATATCACAACTGCCTGATTTGATAAGTACCATGATAGTCATCCCATTTTACAGAAGAGGAAACTGAGTCACTGAGAGGATAAACAAATCATCCAAAGTCAAAAATGTGGTAGGATTCTGGTTGAACTCAAGCAGTTTGGGCCAAGAAGCTGTGCTCTTACCCATAGAGCTATGCAGCCTGTTGGTGCTGGCTCTGCCTCATGACGACCTGTGCAAGGACAGACATTCACTAAGACCACAATCACACAGAACAGAGGGAGAACTTAACAAAAGCACAGATTTTCCAGGGAAAAGTCGCAGGAGGTAGAAGATTAGAGGCTGCTTCATAAAGTAGGTATACTTGGGAAGGATCTTGAGAACTATGTAGCATTTTAAAAGGTTAAAAATAAAAAAGAAGAAGCCAGAAAAAGTGGCTCATACCTGTATTCCTAGTACTCTGGGAGGGTGAGGCAGGTGGATCACCTGAGCTCAGGAATTCGAGACCAGAGCAAGAGAGAGACCCTGTCACTACTAAAAATAGAAAAAAATAGCTGGGTATTGTGGTGGGTGCCTATAGTCCCAGCCACTCAGAAAGCTGAGGCAGAAGGATCACTTGAACCCAGGAGTTTGAGGTTGCCATGAGCTATGATGATGCCATGGCACTCTACCCAGGGAGACAGAGTGAGACTCTGTCTCAAAAAAAAATAAAAATAAAAATAAATAAATAAAAAATAAAAAGAAGAGCCTTCTAAATGGTTCCTCTCTTGGGACCCCCAGGTTGGCCATCCACTGTGATTCAACTCAACGTATCTGAAACCAAACTGGTAATACTTTTCTATTCCCTCCAAACCTGCATCTTTTCTGGAATCATTCCTGCATGTGCTCTCTCTGCTGACAGCACTCCCTATGAACCTGCATCTCTTGTGCTCTGCATCAGATGCTGGTGGCTTCTCCATTCATGCAACCACCCAAATCCAAAGTCAAAACCCCCTCGATATCAGATCAGCGATGATCCTGTCCCTTGCAACCTTGTCTGGAAGATGATGCAATTTAACAGGAAAGCCAGGCCTAAGGGACACACAATATAGGACAGTCCCTGAGGAAGTCTTCCCGGGAAATGCCCTGAAGTCAGTCAATGGAGAGCACCTGTGTGAACAATTCCAGGAACTCAGCCTTGCCAATCACCAGCTGCTGCAGGATGAACTCACCTGAAGATTCCTCCCCTGTAAAGTGGCAGAAAAAAATAAGAAAGATTGGAAATCGGTGGGCTAAATTATTCCACAATTCTTTTTTAGCTCAAACATTCTCCCATTCTTTGCTTTCTGTCCACTCATTTCCAAGCTCAACAGTCTACAATAGATTTCCTTTTTGGCTACACCAAGGTTGAATTAATCCTCTGTCCTCCTGCCCTTAAGTTTCCAAGCCACAAAGTTTTGATGTACCTGGGAATTCTATTCCTTTCCAGGGATAGAATGTGTAGGAAATTACCTTACTGTAGTCTCCAGGTCTCAATCCTAGTTACTAAGGGGTGCTTTCATCCTAGACCAGAGGGCAGGCCTAAGACCTGGACACAGCTTCCTGTCCTAGAAATCACACTGTGGTTCGTGCCTGGGTCACTTAGTGCAAGAGCTTCTCCCAAGCAAGGTGTCCACTGATGCGTCTCATCAAACCAACCATATGAGAAACAAAAAAGAGAAAAAAATTCAGAGGGAAGAGAGACAGAAGACCACGACAGACAAGGTAACATGCCCCAGAAATCCCCAAAATTTGAAATAAGAAATTCCCAAAGGAAAAGATACTCAGATGCAATAAGAAGTTGATGTTATTCCTCCCCAAATCTCTCTCTCTCTCTCTCCTCACACACACACACATACACATCAAGGTCACAGCTTGAGGCTGTATCTTTGTCAAAGAACTTGCCTTAGAAGTAAAATGAGGCAGGGGAAACCTTGAGCTCTTCTTAGAAGTCAAATCCTGCCACCCTCACACTGTCTGCCAGATGAACAGTAGATGCACAATCAATATCTGTCAAAGGGAGAGTGAACGCATTGACATTGTAACGTTCTTCTCAGCCATATTTTTAATAACAAACTCCAATACCAGTCATCATGAATATTGGACCACATAAAGCAAAGTTTCTTTATTTCCCCCCTCCTTAGTCTTCAGGTCTCTGTTCATTTTGATTTTTTTTTTTTTTTACTTTTCTTTTATAAATGTGTCACTTTATACCATTCTATATCTTTCTTTATTGACAAGGAAATTGAGGTTCAGAGCATCCAGGTGTTGTTTTCCATGCAACGGAGTCATGAGTGAAGCCAGGATTCAAATCTACTTTTTCTCCCCAACTTCTGAGATAGTATCTTTTCGGCCTTACTGGGCATTGATAGGGAGAAGAGTGAGCAAATCCCGAGACAAATAGGCTCAAGTTTTATCATCCTTGTACCCTTGAGCTTGTTTCAAAGGTAGAAACTTTGCTTTCTGTGGACTGGTCAATATATTCCTTTTAGAAGTTGCATCAAGAGAGAGATCCTGTTTCTTTAAAGAGGATGCCTTTTCCATTTCTAGAAGTGATGAGTTTACTGCAAGGCTGACATTGCATTACTATGGATTTTTTTTTTTACTTAATTAAAATTAATGAGTTTTCCAGCTATACTCCATCTTCCTAACAATTCTTGAGATGCTAAAGGTACTATCAGGTATATTTGGTTATTGTCTTTCAGTTCAAAGAAGAATAAGGACAAGGCAGCCTTCTTTCCAGGAACACAGGGCTGGAGGGAGGAGAGATACTATTTTCCTTTTTCTCTTTCCTATCACCATCACTGTAACCCAATCTATTCTGTTTGTGGTTTAACTGTGATTTTCCAAGCCCTGTTCATTCTTTTGGAGCATACTGGTCTATCCGAGAGAACTCTGCCAAAAATACTAAGCCCCAAATCTATATCTTAGAGAAGTCAACATTACTGGCTTGTCTAGACATTGCTAAACTGGTGTAGGCTGAGGCTAAATCTTGGGGTGGGGGGACAACGACAACAACAAAATAACAAAACAGGGTGTATTTATTCACTGAAAAGACACTTTGATTTTCCAATGACTGACCCACATTCTTGCAGTTTTAAGAACTTTTGTTCTTTAAGGGTAATTTTGGGGATGATATTCTAATTTCTATAGATAGGCAAGATTAAATATTAGTAAAATTACTGCTTAGACAGTGTCAGTATTAGTCAATTAATATTGATGCAGGTATGTGTTTTGTTCCCATGTACCCATGTGGAAATATACACGCATACCCTGCCCCTCTCTACCGTTCCCCTTTACTATTGTTAGAAAGGAAATCTTATTCTTATAACGTGTTTCCTTGAGTATGAGTTAGATCCTCTGATATGATTCTCTTGCCTCTTGCTGACACCCAACCCACCCTCTGCCTTCGCTATGGGGTTGTGTGTGCTCTGATAGGAAGTTGGAAAAGAGGAGCCAGGTGTCTGTAGTTGATCCTGCTATGTCTTTAGGACCAGCCTTGTCTTCGGTGGAGAAGATGTTACTCAGGTAATACTCAGACACTCATAGCATAGGACTTATCTATATTTGTTATTTCTGTGCATTTGTTTTCATTTTGTGTTGCTATTTTTGTTGTTGTTGTTGTAAGAATGATGATGAGGCCTAGGGAGGTTATGCATCTTATGAAAATACTCATTTCACAGTTTGAAAATACTCTTTTCATCTGTTTGCTTTGACAGCTCGCCCCTCTTTCATTTGGTTCTCAGTATAATGTCGAATTAGCCTCCGTGCACGGGTCTCCCTTCATATATGCATTTTGTTAGAATCCTGATCATATTTTCAAAGTGATCACCTTTAATAAAGAGAGGCGGGACCTCTGTGCACCAAGAGTTCTTGCTCAGTTCTGCATTGATTGGTAAAGGTGTTAATGGCACCAGCCTGTCATTAATTATGCAGCCCTCAAAGGCCAGCATTTCCATTATCTCTGGCTCCATCACTAAATGTGTCTAAAGTGAGGAAAGAAAGGAGCAAGGGAAGGGTCTGATTTGCCCTTCCAGGCAGTTATGCTCCTCAGAGTGCAGTCGGGGCCACGGTGTGCAGTAAGAGCAGATCAGGATGGCAGGAAGCAGGTGATTTTTAAGAAAATGGTAGTTTGGAGTGGAAGGCTATTTATTGGCTTCTAAGTCAAGTGTTTCGGTTCAAATCATCTACCTAGCACTAAGGTACTGGATGAACCCTAAAAATGGGAGGGAATCAGTATTACTAAATGCTTATTCCCCCAGATATGATTTCATTTCGTTTTTTTACTATCACCATGAGGGAGATATTATTCTCCTTCAACTTATAGGGACTAAAAATTAATATCAGGGTAGTGAACACATTCACTCAAGGGAACACAACTGGTGGGTTGTAAATGTGGACTTCAAACCCTGGAAACTGCCTTGTTTCACTGCATCCTGCTGTCTCTAAGATGTCATGTCATTCTCCTGCTCGGCAAGATGAAGCGGCTGTCTCCATGGGACCATCTGCTCTTATGTGACCAAGGAAAAGCTCAATGCCACCTTCTCTGTGACGCCACCTTCCCTGTGAGGCCATCTTCTCTGTGATGCCACCTCTGATTCTCCCAATAAGACATGGCATCTCTTTACCCTTTACATACAAGGGCTTAGCAAGTTACGGGCACTTAGAAGAGGCTTGTCCTTCCCCCTCTGCTTCAGATATCCTAGATTTCTTAAAAGCATTTTATTTGTGGCTAAAATGGATGAAATTACTAGGTCTTCCCAGAATCCTACCCTTTCACTAGGAATAGAACATTTTCCCCCAGGACCTTCTCTTCTAGGACCTTCTCCTGAAATTCCATCTGTGGTGTTCAAACAAGTCCTGCCATCTTCTCACGAGCATTATCTCCGTGATTATGTCAAGTTCCAGCCAGTTAGTCATGACACCATACCTCCCATTCCATCTCCCCTCCCAGTTGACTAGTCTAGGGATGAAACAAGCAAAAGAGAAATTCTAAAAGTGGGGAGAAACAGCATCCAAAATGAGGAACCCATTTGTGGCTATGTCCTCTCCCACATGGGGAAAGCAGTGTGTACTGGATGGACTGAAGCAGGGGCAAGTGACCCAGGACATGGGAATCCTCGTGGCACCAAGTCCTCCATGTAGCTCTATCTCCACAATACCTGCCATTCGGTACTTCAATTGGTGCCACGGTATGTTTGCATACTTCTGCTTTTTGCCTTCCTAAGTTCTGTAACTGGTAGCTAAAATTCCCTAATAGAACATCTGTCCATCTTACTGGATATATTAATATATATACACACACACACAGTCTCCAACTCACAATGGTTCAACTTACAATTTTTCAACTTTATGACAGTGTGAAGGTTATACACATTCAAAAAGCATATTTTGTATGACTGTGTCTAGCATCACATTTATAGGTAAAATATATACAACTATGTGCCCAAAATAATTTAAAAAATTTAAAACCATATTTCAAGTACCTATACAACAATTCTGCTTTTCATTTTTAGTGTAGCATTCAATATATTAGATAAGATATTCAAAACTTTATTTTAAAATAGCTTTATGTTAGATGATTTTGCTCAAGAGTAGGCTAACTATAAGTATTCTAACACATTTAAGTAGGCTAGGCAGAGCTCTGATATTTGGTAGGTAAGGTGCATTATGTGCATTTTAACTTAGGATATCTTCAACTTACAATGGGTTTACCAGTATGTAACCCTGTCCTAAATTGAAGAGCATGTGTATATTATGAGTCACTTCTCATTTTTCAAGGATTCTATATTTGAAGTTTTGCTTACTTGTCAAAATTCATTGGTAACTTCGAATAAGCAAAACTCAAGTCATGGTCACAGTCCCAGTCACTTGCAGACATGCGCAGAGGGTGCAAACTTGAATGGCTTGAAGTGCATGTTCTCACTGAGGTTGCCCAAGGCCCTCTTATTTTAGCCCTCACAGTATTAAACCAGTGTTCTTTTTGTAGTCTATTAGTACCATGTTTTCCATAGCCTTGAGCTCTTTGTCAGTGATCTTGCTTTTTAAAAATGGCCCCCAAGAAGAGGCTGAAGCACTGTCTGGTGTCCCAAATGCAGGAAGGCTGCAGTAGTTTGTACCATACAGAGAAAATAAAGGTGTCAGGTGGGCTTTATTCAGGCATGAGTTTGTGCCATTGGCTGTGAGTTCAGTGTTAATAAATCAACAAAGTGTATTAAACAAAGGGTCTTTAAGCATAAATATGAAGTAGAAACTGAGCCCTGATCTTTAGCATAAAACTCGCTTCCTGCTTGAGAGATCTAGAGAATCATGAGAATAGCATGTGAGTTGTATATGGGCAGGAGATCAGAAAACTGGCCTCCAAGAGAAAATGTATATGTGAGGGGTGGCAATAATAATTATGGTGAAGATTCTCTAGATTCCAAAGGTCTCTTGATGCTGGAGCCAGAGGTTGCGCTCAAGGTCTGTGATTTTGCAAAAAGAGAGGTGGAGACATTCTATCTGACCTTCTCCATGTCCTGCCTCATCAGTGCTAATGTTGGGCAAGAAGCTTTTGTGTACTTCTTCCTGTTTTATGATAATAAATGCAGAACAGAGGGTTACTTGGGAGGGCTCCTCCCAGAGTTCCTCAGTCTCCCAACACAGACTTTGTGTCAAGCCTCTTCATTCCTCGCACCAAGACCCCTTCATCTGGTGACCCCAAACCTCTTCATAAACATACACAACAAACAAAATTACATCCTGATTTGTTAATAACAATATTGTGACCAAAGGCTTACAGGAACCTCATCTGTAATTCCCTTTGGAGTAATGGTTCAATATTTGCCAATTGAGTGTTCACAGTGATTTACAGAACATTACTGAAAATAATCAGAATCATACATATATACATACACACATATATGCTATGTATTATATGTATAGATACCTGTGTATATATGTGTGTTTATATAGAGAGAACATAAGTAC
>CAUYQV010164621.1:0-15495 GCA_963574575.1 Galagoides demidoff
GCAACCAAAAAAATGGCCGGGCGTTGTGGCGGGTGCCTGTGGTCCCAGCTACTTGGGAGGTGGAGGCAGGAGACTCGCTTGAGCCCAGGAGTTGGAGGTTGCTATGAGCTGTGATGCCATGGCACTCTACCCAGGGGGATAGCTTGAGGATCCATCACAAAAAAAAAAAAAAAAAAAAAAAACTAGCTGAGCTTTGTGGCGGACACCTACAGTCCCAGCTACTCAGGAGGCTGAGGCAGGAGAATCGCTTGAACCCAGGAGTTTAAGGTTGCTGTGAGCTATGATGATACCGTGGCACTCTACCCAGGGTGACAGAGTGAGACTTGGTCTCAAAAAAATAAAAAATCCCTGTTGCAAGGATTTAGTTTCTTATTTCAAGCATCACTTTATTTCTCTCACCAAAATAAAAAGGATTTAAGCTTATTTGTTTATAATATAAGGAGTATTCATAATTTAATTGCTTATTTATAATTTAATGTTGCTTATCAGACTGTCATGCATTAGCCCTGAAAACAAATAAGAGAAAAAAGTAGGAAAAAAGATTCCTGAAAAAGAAATGCCGTAGATGTCAAATTCTATAAATCTATAAATTCTATAAATTCTATAAATCTTTAGGATTTATGAAATCCTAAAGCAATTTTTTTTTCTTTGAAACAGAGTCTCATTATGTCACCCTCAGTAGAGTGCTATGGCATCACAGCTCACAGCAACCTCAAACTCTTGGGCTTAAGTGATTCTCTTGCCTCAGCCTCCCAAGTAGCTGGGACTACAGGTGCCCAACACAACGCCCGGCTGTTTTTTGTTGCAGTTGTCATTGTTGTTTAGCAGGCCCAGGCCGGGTTCGAACCCTCCAACCCCTGTGCATGTGGACAGCGCCCTAACCACTGAGCTACAAGGCACCAAACCCTATAGAGATTTTCATATTGACAAAGATTCATAGTTACATAATTTTGAATCATGACTAGTAAAGAATATCAATTTTTCTTTTGTTAGCACAATTGCTATCTGGGGGATACTTTATCACCCTATGTCACTTTTGAACACAGAAATTTCAAACTTAGGTAGGGAAAAGCTGGTTATCTGTTAGAGCAAAATCTAATGCAATCTCTCTTAAAGAGAACCAGACTTTTATTTATGTTTCAAAAATAAAGATAATGTTTTGCCAACGACCTCTCTAATCAGATTTTTATGTTTCTGTATCCAAAGGCATTTTATCCACATCAGGCACAAGAAAGGATTTAAATAACTGGTGAGCAAATTTAATGTTTCATGGTATATTAATTAACTAATTAATTAATTCCTGAGATAGCATCTCACTCTGTCACCTGGGTAGAGTGCGGTGTCACAGCTCACAGCAACTTCAAAGTCCTGGGCTCAAGCAATCTTTCTGCCTCAGCTACCTGAGTAGCTGAGACTACAGGCCCCTGCCACCACCCCCAGCTAGATTTGTTTTCGTTCCTTCTCTTTCCTTCTTTCTTTCCTCCCTTCCTCCCTTCCTTTCTTGACAGAGTCTCACTCTGTCAGCCAGGTTAGAGATCTGTGGCATCATAGCTCACGGCAACTGCACACTCCAGGGCTGAAGTGATCCTCCCGCCTCATCCTCCCAAGTAGCTGATTCTACAGGCACCCGCCACCACGCCTGGCTAGTTTTTTCTATGTTTAGTAGAGATGGGGTCTTGCTCTTGCTCAGGCTGGTCTAGAACTCCTGATCTCCAGGGATCCTCCCTCCTCATTCTCCCGGAGTGCTGGGATCACAGTCACAACATATTTAAATTTGTACATTTTTCTCTGCATTGAGGAGGAGGAATGTTCACATTTTCATAAGGCCACAAAATGAAGATGACAAAGACACTTGAAAATCACTTTGGTTTAAGAAAAGGACTTAATAATCACTTCAAATTTCCAGACAATAACTTGCATTTTCCTGATCTTCTGCAGCACTGCAGAATGAGTGTAGTTAACTGTGATTTATTGTGTACTTTCAAATATTTTGAATATTCACAATATACAGAAATGATAAAATTTGAAAAGGTAGATACCCTCAAATATTAGAGAGTATCTATTAGGATATTAGATACACTAATTACCCTGATTTGATCATTACACATTGTAGATACATATTTCTCTTTCTCCCATAAACATCTAAAAATTATTATATGTCCACTAAAAATAAAGGTAAAAAATTTTTTTAAAAATTCAAGCAAAGTGCTGAAAAGAAAAAGGTAGCAGTTACTAGAAAAGAGATACTTTGAGGAGTTTTTGTTTTTGTTATTATCGTTGTAGAGTGCCTTGGCATAATGGCTCATAGCAAACTCAAACTGTGGGCTCAAGTGATCCTCCTGCCTCAGCCTCCAGAGTAGCTGGGACTACAGGTGTCCACCACAATATCGGCTAGTTTTTCTATTTTTAGAAGAGATGGGGTCTCGCTCTTGCTCAGGCTGGTCTTGAACTCCTGAGCTGAAGCCATCCACCCCATCTAGGCCTCCCATAGAGCTGGAATAACAGGCATGAGTCACCGCACCCCAGGAGGAGATTTCTTAAATTGAGAGTAGGTAAATTGTAGTCAATTGTAGTATCAGTTTGTTAACTTTGTTAAGTCAGAATTTGGACTCAACGATTTTTTCCATTACTTCACATACTAAATCAGCAGCATTGAAAGTTTATTTTCTGTGTTCTTAAGGGACATTCTGACTCCGATCCTGAGTTACACCTCTGAGTCTAAGTTCTTAAACTATATTTTCCCTTTTGGAAACATTTTCAATCCTAATGACAATATCCATGTATGGGTCTCCATACCCTCAACTGGGGTGTATTGGAATTCTTCCTCTTACCTTGTTATTAGATACTAAGTCTAAGGATGGAGAAATGACTAATAAACTCAGTCTCAGACAATAGTGAACGTTTTTACCTTACCTTCTGGTTTTTAAAAGGGTTATTTTGAATTTTCTGAATCGAGTTGGACCTGAGGTAGAGCTCGGTCAAATTCTTGCAGTACATGAAGGTTTTATCAGAAAGACGAGATAACTCATTGTGCTGGAGGTTCAAAACTTTCAGCAAAGGGAGTTTTTGGCACAATTCTGGCTCCAGGCTTGATATGGTGTTAAATCCCCCATCCAAGATAGTGAGTTGTCTGTATCTTGTAAAATTGGCAGAGGGTAATCTTCGGAGTTGATTATGGGTAAGATTCAGCACGGTTATGTTGGTGGGGAGGTCATCAGGAACTTGAGTCAACTTCAGGTGACTGCAGTCAGCTACTTCATGTCTAACAGTGCATTTGTTGGTAGAGGATGAACACAGAATCCAAAAGGGCAGAAGTCCCCAAAAGGAGTAGATATAATAAGGCAAAGCCTGCCTCATGATTGTGCTGGATAAAGGAAATACAAAAAGAATAGATAACGTTAATAACACAGGCTTTCTTACGGGTGTGAGTTGGTATGATCCAACCAAAAGGAGACTGCGTATGAGATTTTTTACTCATTCTTTTCTGCTATACAAGTATATATTTCTCAAGGAATACCTCAAATGGAAAAAATTCAAATAGCACAGAAAAATAAAAAAATGAAATTTACAAACTTCCTCCCCATCCTTCACCTCCTTCCGACTTATAATGTTCCAACTGATGTATCCGAGCCACCTTAAAAAGGCTGCCATAACTTTGTACTTGATTGAAACTATCTCAAGGTCTGCAAGGGACATTCCTTTGAAGACCCTCCAGAGAGATTAGAAAAACTAATCTAGTGGGAGGCAGGCACTGAAAACAGAGCGTGCTGTGGTCGGAAATTTCCTAGAAGAGACCTGAATAAATCAAGATAAGGTTATTGTGCTGCTAAGTTAAAGATTTCCTCTGTCCTTTACAGATGAATACTTTGTTCTTTAAAGCCAAAAGAGATAAATAAGTCTCATGACTTTGCTGTAACTTTATTGTATTGTAAATTTAAGATTACGTGTGTAATGCTTTATTGTTAGGGTATATAAGTTAGTAAGAAATAAACGAGGGTCACGGTTTGCCAGAGAGAACTACAGCCACTCCCTCTTCCAAGACATTCTGACCGCTAGTTTACCTCTGCGATTTCGGCCCAATCAAATCACGCAACAAACTGAGAATTTCAATTTTTAATTCTCATGGTCACTTCCAAAACTTAAGTAATTTGTTTGCCTTTATATTTTTCTTCATTTACTGATGTTAAGCATTTTCTTCTCACTATAAAGATAAGAAACTTACATTATTCTCTCACAACTTTATGCAATTCTCTTCACAAATTTCCTTTCCTTATTTTTCATTTAATTTATTGTTACATGTGTAGTTTTAACGACTGTGCCCCAAACTCTATTCCTTGATCCATGATGTTTAGATCTCTGTGGGATGCCTCACCTGTGCCGTGGGAAGTACACACCACTGGGGTTTCTCCCTGTTTCTTTCATCCTTATACTTCCTCAAACTGTCATAGAGCTATAACATTGACATTCACCAAGGGATAGAATTTTAGCATTTTATCCTGAAGCTGCAATTAAGCCTGAGGTTCTTGGTCTAGGTTAATTTGGAAGTCCAAAGTCAATAAATATCATTTCTAATTTTAAGATTGTATACATAAAAATTCACTACAGAGTCAGGAAGACTTAGAGAAACAGGCTGCCTGCATTTCCATATTGATGCCTCTACTTTGTACCACTAGAAAACAATAGAGGTAATCTTTCAAATGTTTAAAGGAAACTATTATTATTATTATCATTATTATTATTATTAAGACGGAGTCTCGCTCTGTTGTCTGGGCTACGGTGCCAGGGCGCCATAGCTCACAGCAACATCAAACTCCTGGGTTCGAGCAATTCTTTTGACTCAGCCTCCTGAGTAGCTAGGACTACAGCTGCCCAGCACCACACTGGGACAATTTTTCTATTTTTAGTAGAGACGGGGTCTGGCTCTTTTCAGGTTTGTCTCCAACTACTGAACTCAAGCAATCCACTGCTTGGGCCTCCCAGAGTGTTAGGATTACAGGCATGAGCCACCACACCCAGCCAAGAGGAAATTATTTTGAATCTAAAATTTCATATCCATCTGAACAATTAAAAGAAAAAAATTTCTTTGAGATATACAGCAGATAAAATGAGAGTGAAGAAAATATTACTGCTGAATATGTCCTAACAGAGACAGAAAATGAAAAGCAAATGAAAAACAGTCTCACTGGACTCTAATTTTGGAAAGATTTTTTCGAGGGTGCATAGAATTATATTTCTTTTTTTTTTTTTTTTTGAGACGGAGCCTCAAGCTATCCCCCTGGGCAGAGTGCCATGACATCACAGCTCATAGCAACCTCCAACTCCTGGGCTCAAGCGAGTCTCCTGCCTCTGCCTCCCAAGTAGCTGGGACCACAGGCGCCCACCACAACGCCCGGCCATTTTTTGGTTGCAGCCATCATTGTTGTTTGGTGAGCCGGGGCTGGGGATTCGAACCCGCCACCTTAAGTGTACGTGGCTGGCTCCTTAGCCGATTGAGCCACAGGCACCGAGCCGATGCTTTTGATTTTTAAGTTTAATAATAACTTGGACTTAACAAATGAACTTGAGATATCAGAAATATCTTAGAATAAAGTAGAGAAAATAATTAAAATAAGTAGGAGACTGGAATCTTGGACTTGATATATCATAGGTGTCTTGTGACCTGTCTAATAAATGTATACCTTAAGCAGGGCTAGAAAATGTTCTCTTCAGTAGGGTTTTTGAGATATACTTTGTAATCCAAGCTTTGGCATATATCAAAAGGAGTGTACTGGTGGTTCTCTGAAGGCTATGAGAGAAGCTGAAATAGAAATGGATTTCCTGATTTTAGTAGAAATATAGAGAGTTCTAAGGTGGTAGTAGCCAGATGGATCATTTGTCATGGGAGGAGTGAATTGTGGGCCTGGTTACCATAATGGCAGCAGGGTATGAAACGAGTTTACTGCAGGAATCTTTAACAGTAACTAATTGGTCATCGAGTTGAAATAGAACAGTTTATTAAGGTCATATTTGATTTCTCTATTCAAAAATTAAAGGTCTGGTGAACAAAGGTCTTTTCTCTATCCTATAGAGCAGAGTATAATAGCCATCACATGGTTTATTAGTGGTGGTTAATTCTAAGATTTATCCTTTATGCTACAGAATCTAAGGTGTGACAATTAAGTTCATGAACTCATAGGAGAAAAAGTTCATGAACTCATCTGCTACATACCTCATTGATGACGATTACCATAGCGACCCTCAAAGTACTTCCTTTGAGAAGCTTTGCACCAATGCCAGTGCCTAGTCCACTTTCCAGAGCAATTTTGGAACTCTTTTTCTGGAGTGACCATGAGAGGTGTTGTTGTCTGAGGTCTGTCAAGGTAAGTTTATGACTTGCCACTGTGTGTTTACACTGGCAGCCCTGTGGAAACAACTCTGCATTTCAGCGTCTCACAGCTGTGTTTGTGTCGACTTGTGGTGTTGTCTTGCTGAGTGGCGTTCATTATTGTTGTTTGTGTTTTTGTGTATGGTACAACACAAAAACTAGAGGAAGAAGGGATATTAGCTGAATATTGGAGATTTGTGACTGAACAGAGTAACTGATAAAATTTGAGATTACCTTCATTTGGAAAAGGAATGTATTTCTGTGGTAAATGTGGAATATCTTTTATTCAGGGATGCTTGGGACCAGAAGTGTTTTAGATTTTGGATTCTGGATATTTGCATACATATAATGAGATATCTTGGGGATAGGACCCTAGCTTAAACATGAGATTTATTTATGTTTCTTACACACTTAGCTTGAAGGTAATTTTATACAATACTTCATACAATGTTGTGTGTGTGTGTTTTGGCTACAACCAGTCACATGAGGTCAGGTGCAGAATTTTCCACTTATGGGATCATGTCAGGGCTCAAAAAATTTTGGATTTTGGATCATTTTTTTATTTGATTTTTTTTTTTTTATTAGAGATGCTCAACCTGTACAAGCAATATCTAATTGTGTTAGGAGGCACAATCTTTTGGACAGTACTTTTGAGAAAAAGGCTCTGGGTAAATATTGGTCTGCCAGAGATACATACCATGGTGTATAGTTGCCTTTTTACTTCTGACTGTCTAACATTTAACTGCATTCCTATTTGGTGGCATTCTCAGTAAACAGAGTCTGAGTAAAGACAAATGTCCCATCACTCACTACTGACATTGAAGGTGTCATGACATCTCTCTCCCTGTACTTGGAAGCCACACTTGAGTGTGCAACCTCATCAGTTAGACCCTGGTGTCAGGGATTGTAAATTTAGATAAGGAGTGCACAAATGAAGATAGGATTAGGAGTCTCCTTTGATCATACAGTAGCATGACTCTTGCAGCGTCATCAGTGTTGTGGCCAGGTGACAGAAGTGTCAAAAGCCACTTCCTATGCCCTCTGCTTCCTAGACTTCTGGACCTGCTTTGGTTCTTCTGGTTTCCAGGCCATGTGCTCCAGCATCCTTTGATCTGGTGAGCTCTCAGCAGGATTTCTCCTCCAATTTCTTGCTTTTGGATAGTCAGAGTTCATTTGCATCACTTGCATATGTTCCTTGCATCCTAATGGACATGGAATTTAAAACTAGCTAATCTTCTTTCCTTCCTAATCCTGATCCTCTTCCAATATTTCCTGTTCTAGTGAACAAGTTGAACAAGCCAAAGCCCAGGTACTCCCTTGACAATCCCTTTCCCTCCAAATCACGTCTAACTCATCACTAAACTCTATGATGTTTTTTTCCCCCAAATATCCTTTGAGTCTTTTCACTTCTCTCCAGCACCAATATTCAAGTCCAAGCCACTCCCGGGTCTCACTTGAACTAAACAACTTATTTGGTTACCCTGTCCTTTTCCCTCCCCCAATCCATTCTGCTGTAAAGGTTAAACCTCATCATGTGACACACCCTCCCACTACCCAGTCACATCCACTTTGCAGCCCCCGGGAAACTGCCCTCCTGCTTCCTGTCTCCAGGCTCTATGCTCTTTCTTTTTTCTGGAGCTCTTATTCCCCTGCTTCCTGCACATCCTTAACTCAGTTCATCCTTCACATCTTCCATTACATGTCCTTTCCTTGTGATTATTGCACCATTGCTGCATGGGCTGCTGTGACAAAATCCCTCACATGGGATGGCATGAACACGTGAAGTGTATTTCTCACAGTTTTGCAGGCTGGGAAGCCCGGAATCAGGATGCCAGCAGAACTGGTTCATGGGGTGGGGTCTCTTCCCAGCTTGCAGATGCCCAGCTTCTCATTGTGTCCTCATATCTCCTTTGTTGGTGTGTGCTCAGAGCAGAAGAGGGAGAGAGGGAAGGAAAAAGAGAAAGGTGGGGGAGGGAGGAGAGAGATCTTTTCTTTCCTTACAAAGCCATCAACCCTACAGGATTAGAACTCCACCCTTGTAACCCCATTTCATCTCAGTTACCTCCCAAACACTTTACTTCCAAACACAGCCACATTGGAGATGAGGACTTTAAGACCCGAATTGGTGGTGGTGATGGGGGGAGGAGGATATGATTCAGTCTAAGGCTACTGACTTCCCCAAACTCCCTGACAAGGTTAGCGTCCCTGCCACATGGTCTCAGAGTCCCAGGTGACCCTTCCCTGGAGGACTTGTCAGGCTCGCCCTTCGAGCTTTATTTAGGTGACGTGTGATTACTATCTGTCTACTTCTCGGAGAGTAGTTCTGTGAGGACAAGGATCATCATTTCGTTTTGCTAACTACTGTTCCTGGTAAGAACCAACCTAAACTAACCTGGACAAGCCCAGGGGTTAGTTTCTGTTCTATAGATGACAGAGCTGCTGCTAGTTAAGGGTGGTGGAAGGACAAGCGCTTCACCACTAGCTGTCCTCCAGGCCACGATGGACTTAAATCTTAGACTAAGCAAGTCTTAGACTAAAATCTGCCATTGATATCGGCATTTATTAAATAAATATAGATTAATAAAAAGGCAAAACCAGTGTATATTATTAATTCTGCAAAACTCCATAAAATTCCAGGTTTCAGTCCATTCATGTGCTCCAAATGCATATTTTTTATCTGTTCTTTTTTTAAAAATGAGGGTATAAATGTTTGCCTTTGTTAGAGGAGGGCCCCGTTGCAGTTGTACCCCTCACCCCAGAGATGCGCCATATCCATTTACATTATGCCCATTAGGCGGGAGCACACCAGCCCCCTTCTTTGTCCCCCGCTTTCCCTCGAATTAAGTTGAATTTTTCTCTTGTGTGGGAATGTATCCGTTCATCTATTGGCTTTATATTAGTATTGAATACTCTGGATACTTGCTTTTCCATTCTGTGATACTTTACTAAAGAGAATGTTCTCCAACTCTATCCAGATTAAAACAAAAGATGTGAAATCTCCACCTTCCAAATACATTTCAGAGGAAAGTTTCACTGAAAGCAGATGCAAGATCAATTTAGAATCAGGATTCCGTTATATTTATAGGTAGCACCACCTGCAGAATTGTCTAAATCAGTCATTAAACTCAAGACCAGAGATTGAGCCTTCAGTGTAATTCCAAAGGGTGAACGATAAAGGATGAAGATGAATTGTTCATTAGACTTATGAACTTGTTTGTGGATACATGGGGCAGGGGATGTGGAGGAAGGAGCTCCAAACTACCCTACCCAAACCATGTATTTTAAACACTGTTGATTTTACTAATGGATGTCTAACTCTAACATCCACTATGATAATTAAGAAGACACTGATTTTATCAAAGGAAATGATTTTCTCATAGTCATCATGCTAATTTGCAAAGATTCCTGCTTGATAGGTACAAGGATGATATGTATGAGGATGACTGAAGCCCTGGTACTAGCTATTTCTAAAATGTGGCCTTTTTGAGTAGTATAGATGGAGCTCAGGGACAGACAATTTCTGTTCAGGACAGAAAAACAAAATAAAATGAAACAACAACAACAAACCTAAACCCCAAACAAAACACCGCACAAGGGTACAACATTAATAACATCTCACTGTTCCTGCTGGAGTATTTTAAGCTTTAAATTACAGATAAACATTGCCCAACTACTCAGAACCCAGTTTTGAAAAGGGATGTTCAATAATTATGTGAAGGATGAGATAAGTGGACAAATGAATGGATGATGAATGGATGAACATTAGCTCAGTCAAAACAGTTTAAGATTAGGATGCTGTATTTAATTTTCATGGTATGAAGTATTGAGTTAGTATGTGTTACAGTTGTAGTCAGTTAAAAGAAAACAAAAGTGTTTTCTCTTTGAGTAACAACTTGGTTCCTATGTCCCCAGGGCAAAGTTCTGATCTCTTTACAGTATCTTATGTTTTGATGGAATGTTGCCAAAAGAGTCATTGTTTCTTGGTGGAAAGAAACAAACTTTTCACATGGCTACAGAGTTGCTAATCTAAGACTCATTCTTAGGCTATGTGACCACTGGGGATGGACTTCAGGTGATATTTAACATAGTGCCTGAGTCATGGAAATGCTCAGTAGAGACTTACTGAATTATCAGTTGGAATGGGGATGGTTGGTAGCAGCACTCCCAGTACCAGGGTTAATTGGAGACAAAGTGAAAGCTCCCGAAAGGTGAGACTCCACAGTCATAGCAGTTGTTTCCCAAATTGTTTGAACATGAGATACACCATGAATGGAGGATGAAAAACACAGACTCCATAGCCCAGACCCGGATCTATTAAAACAAAATTTCCACAGAGACAGCCTTCGAAATGTGCATATTTAATAAATGCTTTAGGCCACTGGTTCGTCAACTTTACTATGTATTGGAATCACTTGGAGAGCTTGTTAAAACAAAGACCAAGGATGTTGCTGTCCTCGCCCCCCTAGTTTCTGATTCAGTAAATCTGGGATGGGGCTTAATAATTTGCATGTGAAACTTTGAGAATAACTTTCATAGCACAACTTTAGGCTATGAAAGTGCTTCTCTCTCTCTCTTTTTTTTTTTGGAGGCGGAGTCTCACTCCTTTGCCCAAGGCTAGAGGAACATGAACATAACTGCATAATCTTAGCAACCTTCAGCTCCTGGGCTTAAGCAATCCTCTTGCCTCAGCCTCCCTAGTATAGGTCCCTGCCACAATGCTCTGCTGGTTTTTCTATTTTTAGTAGAGATGGGGTGTTGATCTTGCTCAGGCTAGTCTTGGAACTCCTGAGCTCAGGCAATCCACCTGCCTCTGTCTCCCAGAGTGCTAGGATTATCGGTGCATGCCACTGTGCCTGGCTGAAAGTGCTTCTGAGGCTTTAATGTGCATGTAGATTATTCTGGTATCTACTAAAAATGTGGATTCTGATCCTGTAGGTCTAGGAGAAGCTGGGAGTTTTCTGTTTGTAACAAGATAATAGACAAGTAAGCAAACTGCTCTCAGGTAAGTTTCATCTGCATCACCTAGGAGTATCTTCAGATTCTCAGCCTTCTAAATCTGCATCTGAGTTTAACAACTCATTATATCATGATTCTGTACTGATGAACAAAATGTGGTATACATATACCATGGAGTACGACTCAGCCACAAAAAGGAGTGACTTAGTGTCTTTTGCAGCAGTTTGGATGGAACTGGAGACCATTATCCTAAGTGAAGTATCTCAGAAGTTTGTGCTCTCTCATGATTTGAAACTAATCAGTAGGCACACTGGGCAGAGTGAGAAGTAAAAGTCCTTGAAAATCAAGAAGGGGGAGGGGTAAAATCCTACCTGACGGTACAATGAACACTACTCAGGTGATGGGGATACCAAGAGCCCGATGTAAGCATTATAAAAGCGATCCATGTAAAACATTTGTTCCCCCTAAAATTTTGAAACACATATAATAAAAAAAAAAAAAAAAAAAAAGGAAAACCAGGGCAGCGCCTATGGCTCAAAGGTGTAGGGCGCCGACCCCATATACCAGAGGTGGCGGACGGATTCAGCCCTGGCCAAAAACTGCAAAAAAAAAAAAATCCTCTAAATTACCCAGACAGAGGTCAAGGAAATCAAGGTCATGTCTACTTAGTGGAGAATTTTCAAGAATGAACCCTTCTTACTGCTCATTCTTGATCTCCTAAAGTCAGTTCCCCAAACTTTCAGTGGGAAAACTCATTGGTAGAATGTTTATCATTAAGTAGAATGTTTGGTGGGATCTTCTGAAAATATACTTTAACAGGAAAAAGAATTTTCTCTTTGGTTCTCGTTTGCTGTGGGTTTTTACCTTGAATGTATTTTCAAGTAACATTTACATGGTTTTTCTGCCTCTGTTGAGCTAATTATATCATTTTTCTCCTTTGATCTGTTGATGTGGTAGGTCACATTGATTTTCCCAGGTTAAACTAAACTTTGCATTCTTAGGATCAATGCAGGCATTACATTCTTGGGAGAAGATATGTATTGCATTCCTGGAAAAAGTGATGTATTAATGTGCTTGCTGCATATGGTTTAGTAACATTTAGTGAAGAATAGTTGCATCGCTTTATTAGTGTGAATAGCCTGGGATGTTTTCTTCATAATGTTCTTGTGAAATAAAGAGTGTTCTCACTTTTCTTCTAATACCTTGGAATATTGTGTGGTATCATCTGTTCCTTGCACATTTCATCAAACTTGCCAGTGAAACAAATAAAAAATAAAGTTTGAGAAGCCTTATTCTAAGTGTTTTTTTTTTTTTCTTAGACAGAGTCTCACTTTTTCACCCAGGGTAGAGTGCTGTGACATTATAGCTCACAGCAACCTCAAACTCTTGGGCACAAGAGATCCTTCTTCTTTAGAAAAGGATCTTTCTTTAGAAAAGACCTGTTAAGGATGACAAGTGTGAGCTCCTGCACCTGGCCCATTGTGCTTTGTATTATCAAGAAATTTAGAGAAACTGACATAAATAATATAATGGGCTTGCATTGCAGAAATCTTGTGGATACGAAATAAAGAGGCAACCAATGGGGGCAATATTTGAAAACTATTCATCTGATGAAGAGGTAATATCCAAAATATATAAGGGTGTCCTAAACTGAATAGGAAAAAATACAACTGAACTAAACTAATAACCTGATTTAAAGATGAGTTAAGGACTTCAATAGATACTTCTGCAAAAAAAGGCATTCAAATGGCCCGCAGACATATGAAAAAATGCTCATTGCCACTAGCTATCAGTGAAATGCAAATCAAAACCACAATTATATATCACCTCACACTTGTCAGGATAGCGACTGTCAAAAAGACAAGGAGAACAAGTGCTGGTGGGGGAGTGGAGGAAGGGATCCATTGTATACTATTGGTGGGAATATATCGAGGTACAGCCTTTATTGAAAATAGTATGGAGGTTCCTCAACAAATTAAATGCAGAATTACAATAGGATCCAGCAATCCGTTTTCTGGAGATCCGTCCAAAGGAAATGAAATCAGTACCTTGAAGAGATACTTGAACTATTTGAACTCTCATATTTATTGCACCATTGTTCATAAAAGCCAGAACATGGAAACAACCTAAGTGTCTGTCAATGGCTGAATAGATAAAGTATGATTTATATATGCAATGAAATATATTAATCAGTCTTGGGTAGCGCCTATGGCTCAAAGGAGTAGGGCGCCAGCCCCGTATGCCAAAGGTGGTAGGGTTTAAACCCAGCCCTGGCCAAAAATAAAATAAAATAAAAAATAAAAAGAAATATTAGTCAGTCTTAACAAAGGGGATCTGGACATGTGAGAGCACATGGATGAACCCAGAGGACACAAGAGAAAAATACTACATGATCCCACTTATATGTGGTTTCTAAAATAGTCAGATATGTAGAAACAGAGAGTAGAATGGTGCTTACCTGAGCTGGAGGTGGGTGGGTGGATGGGAAGATGTAGGTCAAAGAGTAGAAAGTTATAATTATAGGGAATAAATAAGTCTAGAGATCTAATTCCCAGCATGGTGACTATAGTTAATAATACTAGACTGCATACTTCACATTTGGTAAGAAGAGACCTCCAAGTCTCTCAAGTAGACCCACAAAAACGGTGACCATGTGAGAGAGACGTGAATTTATTTGTCTGTGATAACCATTTTGCTATTATATATGTATAAACATCATGTTGTACACCTTAAATATATCCAATTTTTATTTAAAAAAGAGAAAAATTGTAGCTTCTTTGTCCGTGACAGATGGTGTTTAGACAGTTCATTTGCTTTTACTACTTTTACATTTCACAAGCCACTCCTAAAATATATTACTTTCTGTGATCTTGACAGCAGCACTGTGGATACAAAATAAAAAGGCAACCAACTGTTATATAGGCAGAGCAAATAATCTTATTTCTAGTTGATAGTTGAGAAACTAAAAATTAGCACAGATAAATCAATGGCTGATTCAAGGTCATCCAACAAATACCTGATGGATCTTTAGTTTAAATCAAGTACTCTGTCCCAAGTCCAGTGCTCTTTTTGGCTAAATTACACTTTCATATCCTGCTATCTATTCAAAAACAGTAATCTGGAAATTGCACTACCTGAGAGGGAATTGATTTCCGATCAAACCTTTTTACATAATTTTTCTGCCTGGCCCTTCGAATTCTCCAAAAGACAGTCTTCATCCTTACTACTATCATCACATTCTTCCAAGATATTCTTTTTTCACATTTTACTTTTTCACCATTTGGAATATAATAGCAAGTCAGGAAATACAGAGGGCTCTGCACAGCCATGCTGGGAACAACATCTGAAAATGCTTAAAACTGGGGTGGTGCCCGTGGCTCAGCGGGTAGGGCACCGGCCCCATTCACCAAGGGTGGCAGGTTCAAATCCAGGCCCTGGCCAAACTGCAACAACAACAACAAAATAGCTGGGCGTTGTGGTGGGCACCTGTAGTCCCAGCTACTTGGGAGGATGAAACAAGAGAATTGCCTAAGCTCAGGAGTTGGAGGTTGCTGTGAGCCATGTGACGCAATGGCACTCTACCAAGGGTGATAAAATGAGACTCTGTCTCTACAAAAAAAAAAAAAAATTTAATGCTTACAGCTCAGTTTATTCCTGGGTAAAGAGTTTCCTACACAGAACATTTGTGGCCTCTCTCCAGGACTCATATGAGGGGAACAACATATAAATATGCTTAAAGCTCAGTTTATTCCTGGGTAAAGAGTTTCCTACACAAAACAACATTTGGGGTCTTCTCTCCAGGACTCAGAGAAATCCTGGAAGTATGGAAATGTCTGTTTTCCTCTCCCTTCTGATCTAAAGGATATAAAAAGTAGCATTTGGAAGCAGAAGTGTTGTCACAGGCAGAGACAATGACAAAAGTGAAGAAAACTTGAACCTATTGGAATAGAAAGGAGACAGGAACCATATAAAAAAGAGAGAACTTACAAAGCTCAGCAATATAGCAGGTCATGCGGTCATCACTGCCACGCACTAGAGCAGACTTTAATTTTAAAATAATAGTGATTGTATATCTGCTAAGAACAGGTTACATTATATCTAGAGTACTTTCCTTATGAAAGCAGTCAAATATGCAATGCGGTTCAGAAAGGTTTCTATAAAGAGATTTAAGTGAG
>CAUYQV010164622.1:0-10312 GCA_963574575.1 Galagoides demidoff
ACTGAGAAAATGACATGAAGGCTGTGTTGATCAGTTTGATGGAAGTATTTCGGATTGCATGCGAAAACCCCACACTGTACCCCAGAAGTGCATTAATGTACATAGTTACCATTCAATAAAATTAAAAAAAAATAATAATAATAATAAATAAATACATTTAAGGTCATAAATTAAACTACTGATGGTGGTATATTTGAGTCTGGATGCATAATGCATGTCCTACTCTAAGTCTGTAACTATGTAGTGTAACTCAGAAATTAGCTAATCTCTATATGATATAATTTAATATCATTGAGTATGCATTATAAAACACCTGATGCATTGAGAATTTATTTTTAAAATGACTTTTTGAGTAATAATGAAGATTTCTTTATGGCAGCAGTTAGCTTGGCTAGCTGTAAGTTCCACCTCTCAATGTCAATGGCAACCCGATCCTATCATCTCAGTGTAAGCATATGTGTTTCTGTAGAAGGGAATAAAACCACACCTGGGAGCTACAGCACCAGTTTCACAACCAGCATGATGATTTTCAGAAACATAGATGCCTCTCACATCTTGTAACAATCAAAAGTTAATTAAATGACTAAATCAGCCAGTGATAGTTTTTTTCACTTCCTAACTTATGCAGAACTGAACTGAGATACTTCACAGAAATTTTCTTTAGCTGTCTTTTCACACACATGTGTACACACAAACACACACACATATACACACATTTCCATTGTAACATCACTCCTCCCATCTGAGTCTATTGTCAGTGCTTCATTCTACAAATCTGTCTTCAGGAATTGTTAGCATCAGAAATTTTTCCCAGGGATGTACTTCATTACTCTTTAATTTATGTCTAGATAACCTGAGAAAGTATTAAAAGAAATGCTTGCATGTCTGATAAGGAGTCCAGGTGTGGACCTCTTACAAATAGCATTGAATACAGAATCTGGCTTTCAATCATTGGGAACTATCAGCCTGAGGTTATTCTCTGAAGGAATCTGGCATTTATTTCTGTCTCTGAAAACAAATCACACAGGAAGCCTGAAGAATGTTTATCACAATTAAAATGATTAGGTGACATGCCCAATGTCTTACCAAATTGGGAGTCAAGAAAAGAACACAGGGACCGGCATCCTGAAATGCTCTTAAGTTGACTCCGGCATGGTCGGCTGATTACATAGAACTGAGAGGAACAGGCATTTTCTGATTCACATTATCAGGGGCTCCGAATAAGAGTGTCTGAAGTGGGATAAATATGCATACTTTATATCTCTGTATTTTTAGGAAAAATTCTTCCTTTATAAGGAACATTTTCACTTATATAAGCCATCTCTAATAAAATGCATATCATGATTCTGAAAAATTAGGATAATTAAAAGCTGATTTATACTTTAAGAAAACTCAAACTCATTTCTTGACTTTTTTTTTTTTTTTCCTTGAGACAAGGGTCTCACTCTGTTACCCAGTCAGAGTTCTATGGTATCAGCCGGGCTCTCAGAAACCTTAGGCTCCTGGACTCAAGTGATCCTCTTGGGTTCAAGTGGTCTCCCTGCCTCAGTCTCCTAAGTAGCTGGCACTAGAGGTATTTGCCACCAAGGCTGGCTATTTTTTTCTGTTCTTAGTGAGACTGGGCCTCACTCTTGTTCTTGAATTTTCTGGTTGTTCTTGAATTTCTGAGCTCGAGGGATCCTCCTGCCTGGACCTCCAGGAATGCTAGGATTCTAGGTGTGAGCCATTGTGCCCAGCCAATTTGGTTATGTTCTAATGAAATATAGCTGAATTCAACACCAAGAGATAATAAATTTTACAACTTTCAAAAAAAAAACATAATTTCTTCTTGTTTTAAATGCACTGGATCATATCAAGAAACATTCTAAGTTTGTAAAATATTCACTTAGTAACCTGAACAAGACATGTCAGCTGCACTTAAATTCTTCTACTAGGCTAACAGGCAAACACTCTATAAAAGAAATACACTACCAGGATCTGATCAAACTAAAAAGCTTCTGCACAACCAAGAACACAGTAAAGTAAAGTAAGCAGACAGCTCTCAGAATGGGAGAGGATATTTGCAGGTTATACAAAGATTTGATAACTAGAATCCACAGAGAACTCAAACTTACTAATTATCACTGTGGACAAGGGACTTGAACAGAAGCTTCTCTGAAGAAGATAGGTGCATGGCCTACAGACAAATGAAGAAATGCTCATCATCTTTAATCATCAGAGAAATGCAAATCAAAACTTTGAGATATCATCTAACTACCCTAAGAATGGCTCACCATAACAAAACCCCAAAACTACAGATGTTGGTGTGGATGTGGAAAAAAGGGAACACTTCTGCACTGCTGGTGGGAATGCAAGCTAATATGTCCCTTTTAGAAAGAAGTATAGAGAATACTCAGGGATCTAAAAGTAGACCTGCCATCCGATCCTGTAATTTCTCTACTAGGAGTATATCCAAAAGACCAAAAATCACTTTATAACAAAGATAATTGAACCAGATTCTTCAATGCAACTCCATTCACAATAGTCAAGTCATGAAAGAAACCCAAGTGCCCAATGGATTAATAAATTGTGGTATGTGTATACCATGGAATATCATGCAGCCTTTAAAAAAATGGAAACTTTGCCTCT
This sequence comes from Galagoides demidoff, assembly GCA_963574575.1. Taxonomy (NCBI): domain Eukaryota; kingdom Metazoa; phylum Chordata; class Mammalia; order Primates; family Galagidae; genus Galagoides; species Galagoides demidoff. The sequence continues at coordinate 2,629 of CAUYQV010164622.1, forward strand.
TTCATGTTTATATGGATGGAGTTGGAATATATATTACTCAGTAAAGTATCTCAAGAATGGAGGGAAAAGTATCCAATGTACTCAGTACTATAATGAGACCAATTTACAATCACTCACACTTTCATATGAAGAACAGATCACAACTACTGTATGGCCCAGGATGAAGGGGGAGGCTTGGAGGTCAGATGGAGGGAGGGTGAAAGGTGGGATCACACCTATGGTGCATAATGCAAGGGTACATGTCAGATCTATTCGTATAGAGCATAAATGTTTTAACACAATAATTAAGTAAATGAGGTGAGGGATATATTAATCAATACAATGTAAGCATTCCAAATTGTGTATGAAATCAGCACATTGTACCCCATAAATGCATTAATGTATACATGATTTACCTTTTTATGATTTAATAAAGAAAAAAATGTAAAAACAAAAAAAAGGAAAAAGAAAGAAATACAACAGAAAGAAAACCCAGTTCTGGAAAATAATTATTTCTATTCCTTAATTTTACCTTAGCCTATGCAGGACAATAAGGAGTACAACATATTCTAAAATAGTTACAACATAGTTCGTATTTTACTCTGATACATTACAAAGGAAGTATGCTAACTTTCCTTACTTCAGGTAGTAGTACCACATATTTAATGTTGGATAATGCAAATATGAATGACAGAAAATACAAACTCCAGGTTTCTATTAATTTATAACACAGTAAGATTCTCCACTCTCACCAGTGTATCTCAATGAGCAATATTTTACATTTGTGCATAGAAAAGCATGATAATTTTATATGCACCTATTCCAGCTGTTTATTTATAAAGAACAATTGCACAGAACTCTGTGTAGAAAATAATATTCGATATCTACTTCTCTCTATTGCTGGTAGTGATTTTAAATAAAAACACATGTTCTTTATACTACAACATTGCTCTTCATGAAGCCAGAGCCTAGAAATTATTTGAATAAAATATCATGATGTTCGGATTATCAGCTTTGATAATAATATTACATTTTCTTTTTTCCTGTGTTATCTATAGTTCAAAATACTAGAAAATTAAATTTATATGCCGTTAATTATCTTGTTTTAATTTTACTTCATTTTCTCAAAGATGGAAGATACTGTCTCCAATCTTCCATGTAACATTTTCTTTTGAAATGAGAATATCGTGCAATTTTATGTGCGCACAGTGTACATTTCACATATAAAATGTCTCTAATATCAACTGAGCTAACCCCAAGTTGAATTTTAAATATTTTCTCTCTTTAAACAGCTTATTATTATTAACCCCAACTTCAGTTCTTCTTCATCTGTTACTAAGCTGCTGAAGTAAGTTGGTTAACATCCTTCTTTAAAATATGTATGCAGGATTACTTACTGGAGTGATCATTTTTAAAATTGAATAAGGTCACACTTCTTTTTAAAATACTACATTTTCCTGTGCTTCCTTATAAAGTTAAAAATACTCCAAATAATGTAAGGTCTCTGACAGACTCTGGGGCCATCTCTCTAGAAATAATAAAATACATGTAACTTCCAACAAGTATTCACATCTTCGAGAGCCTGGCTCTCCCCGCTGTCCTCAGTAATGTTTCATGCTACTTTGTCACAGTATCACCAAATTTAGCAGACATTACTCCCTGGGGAAACTCTGCATGTCAGTTACCTATTGCTGTGTAACTAATCATCTTCAAATTTACTAGATTAAACCAAGCATCATTTTTAATTGTTCACAAGCCAGTGGTCTGGGAATCTGAGCTGGAGTTGGTAGGAAAGTACTTGTGCTGGTCTTCTCTGCAATAGTTCCTGAAGCTGCTTTTATGTGGAGCCTTGAGACTGAACTTGATGATCCACGATGGGCGTCCACAAGCCTGGAAGTGTCACTAGCTGTTGGCTTGGGAACCTCAATTGTTTTCTGTGAGCCTTCCCTACACCAGTTGCCTGGAATTCATTTCTTTAAATGTTCACCTCAGGATTGTGTTCTAAAGGAGCAAAAGTGAAAGCCACACATCTTCTCAAGGCCTAGACCTTGGCTTACAAAATCTCACTTTTCCCCTTTTTATTGAGTAAGGTAAGTCACAAGGTAAGTCCAGAACTTAAGGGTTGAAGAAATAGTCCACCCGTGGAGGAATGGAGTGCTGAAAACACATTGCAAAGGAGCCTGTGTGGAGCTTTGCAAAGGACCTACCACACTACCCTTCACCCACCCAGTTTTTTTTTTTTTTTTTTGAGACAGAGCCTCAAGCTATCCCCCTGGGTAGAGTGCCATGGCATCACAGCTCATAGCAACCTCCAACTCCTGGGCTCAAGCGAGTCTCCTGTCTCTGCCTCCCAAGTAGCTGGGACCACAGGCACCCGCCACAATGCCCGGCCATTTTTTTTTGGTTGCAGCCATCATTGTTGTTTGGCGGGCCGGGCTGGGGACTCGAACCCGCCACCTTAGGTGCACGTGGCTGGCGCCTTAGCCGATTGAGCCACAGGCGCCGAGCCACACCCACCCAGTTTTGAATAGAACTTGTTCATTATTGATCTAAAGTTGATGTGAGAGTTTTTTTAATAGCTTTTGTAATAACTAGAATTTATATGTAATTTGTAATATTATGAGTACTTTTTTCTCTATTTTGGGGATTTTGATGGCAAAGTATTATGGAAAGATATTTATGTGTTACGTATAATGGGCATACATACACAAATATATGTGTGTGTGTGTGCATATACATATATAAAGCATACCATGTTTTTCCACCTGCTAATCTTCAGAGAGATAGGATTTCAGGCACACCAGGTTGATATCAACCTGTGGTAATGGTGTATTTTACTACTTGATACACAGATATAAATGCTGATGGCTTGATAAATGGGCTGTTAAGTAAATATATGCAATATGACTTTAATATGTACAATTTCCTATTATTTTTGTGTTTAGTTAACATAGTTAATTGCTCATAAAATTTGCACATCATAGATTAGGAAAAAACAACTATTTAACCTTTATTTAAGATATTTTTCTTCCTTCTTTCCTTCCTTCTTCCTTCTTTTCCTCCTTTTATCCATTTATCCCTTTATGTTTTGAGGTATGACTTGGTAAATCAGTCCAACTCTATGGGAAATTATTTCATTGACTGATGACATGCAAATAGTAGGACCTATTATTTATGAGGTCAAATTAGGTAAGTGTACAAGAAAGTATTTTATAAAATCCTCAATAAAAGATACAGACATTATATATTTCATGGATATAATTGCAATAAAATAGGTAGGAATGTGATTCGAATAATACATATGAAATATTTACCTAAGTTGAAATTAATGTTCTTTTATTGTTTAACAAACTTTTAGCTAGAATATGAAAGTCATTAAACTCAGCCTAGGAGATACAAAGCTACAATGTTTCTGCTTATAGTAGAACTTCCATATTTAACCACCTCCCCACCTTGACCACTTCCTCATGTTGACCTAATTCTCCTAGGCCCAATGTGTACCACATGTATGTGTTGGTGCAACAGGCCTGGTTCCTTATGTTGGTGACCACTTCTGTATGATGACCAGTTTGTTACAGTCACTTGAGTAGTCCATTTACAGAGGATTTACTGTATCTCATGTTTCCTAGATAGCTACTGTTTTTCTCCTTTGCTTTGCCTTTTCAGCAGTTGGCTATTACATTTCAAGACTGAAAACATCTTTAGCACTTGGTGAGGCGCAAAGCACATTTATGGCTATATTGAGCACATCTGCCTGCAAGACCATTAAAATCATACATAGTCTTTGAAATAAACTGTGTTAATTAGTCTACATGTGATTTCCTGTTGTATGCTAATTATGGAATTTTTTGTTAAGCAGATGAACAATTCTGAGAACTACAATTTTTTTCTAGGTTTTATTTGGGTGAGAGTCTTATATACTCAGGGATATAATCCATTCAACATCAGATGAAAAATTATACTCAAATTATTACCCTTTGTACTGAATGAATACTGTGCTGCAGAATGGAAGTGATGTAATAAATTTTAGCCATTTTGTATTACACAACATACAGGAATGAATGTCTCACTGTTATTATATGTCAAATTTTGGTATGAGGCATTTTATGATGTTATATTTCAGATTCATGACAATTATTTTTATCTTCAATCTTTTTTATTTTAGAAAAATTAAAATTATGTCTACTGAAACTATGCCAGCAGAAAATCATTACTGGTAGTACACTTATTGGTTAAAAGTAACTGATTATACATCTTTACATGAAATATTTCAGATATCTAACAATAGGTTTTGATATTAGATTCATAAAACTTTTATAATTATACATGCAATATGACTTTTCAAATACATCATTTTCATTTTTCTGTTTTTTTGTGGCTCAAAATTATATGTGAAAATACATTAGATCATGTAAAATTGACCTACATGGGAGGTATGCACAGACTGAACTTTGGTTCACTGGGAGAGGGTGCTGTAGGATATGTGTAGCTACTCCTGGCTCCTCCCGATTTGATGCCAATAGCATTAATGCCCTTTTCTCCTTTTAGGTTGACATCCACTGATGGTGTGATGTCTACATTTCCAAATATGTGCTGCGAGATAAAAATCATCATCCCTGGTTGAGGACCACTGAATTGGATCTGATACAGAATCGTCCCTCCTTAATGTCCCTGTAACTTCTGACAAGAGTACAATCAAGATGATGTACATTTGCATGAACATTAGGAAATATTGGAATTTCAACAGGCAAAACAGGAAAGACTTTTCAGAACATCCCATGCATTTGGTACAGACCATACAGTCCATATTCCAGTCTACATAATATGATACCAATTTTAAAATAATGGCTACTCTGAGCTTTCTCTAGCAATACTAAATCCATCTCAACATGGTAAAGCAACATGACAGTGAATTGACTGACACACAAGAGTCAACACTTTTTAAAAGTAAAACAACCAAAAGCACACACTTAAAATCTGTAATATGAGATATACAAGAAACATGAAGAATCTTGTAATTAAAAAGGCAATAGATAGATAAATAGTAAATAGAGACCTGGAAAAGGCACTAACAAAGGAATTATCAAAACAGATTAAAGAATTTGTTCTAAATTTGTTCAAAAAGGGAAAGAAAATACAGACATAGGATGAGGAAATAAATGGTGAATTGCAAAGAATTAAAGAAAATTATACAAAAAGAACCTTCTAGGTATTTAAAAACTGAATGTTATATGAATTAAAAATCTACTACACAATCCCAATACTAGATTGGATATTATAGAAAAGAGGCGTGGGGGAAAGAATTACAAAAAAAAAGAAACAATTTCAGTAACTCGTGGGACAATAATATCGTGTCTGACAATAATATCGTGTCTGACATATGTGTATAACAGACTCAGAAGATCAAAATTTCACAAATTTTGTTAAAATACCAAGCTTCAAATAAGAGAAACTTAAGTAAATCAATGCAATAACTAGTCATAACCATTCAAATTTATGAAACCAAAAATAAAAACAATTACTGAATATTCAGTAATAAATGACACATATTCTGGTGAATAACAATACAAATGACTTGTGTCTTCTCATGTGATGAAACAAAACTAATTGTTATTAGCAATAAGAGTGAGGCCCTTACTGAAAATGGCAGCACTTGCGAAGGTGGGAACACTCCAGAGACATGGAACATTTGATGCTTTGATTAGAGCAGTGAATTTGTTAGCACTCATCACTTTGCATATATCATAACTATGCATTTTTCTGGAAATAAATTTGACTTCAAAGATTATAATAATAATAAAATATGCTAAAAATTCTATAGCATTATAGGAATCAGTAAAAAGAAAGCATTGCTCAAAAATAGTGAAAAGATGAATTATTTAATACAGTAGCCCAAGGCAGTTAATTTGAAATACTGGCCTATACCACACAGATGTTTTATGTTGATCCATAGAGGACTAGGAATTTTTTAAAATTCAAATAAGATATTGAGGTCTATTTTTTGATTCATCTTAGGGAATGGTTTTTATAAGAAAAAAAATAAAATAGATCACAAATGAAAAACTTTGAAATTTTTAACCATGTAAGTTTTAAAAAAAACTTGGAGTCATCATCAAACACACACACACACACGTATATATGTATAAATCATAAACATACATTTCAAAAAGGAAAAGGAAAATAACAAATAGTCATTAGTAAATAGGGAAAGGACAGAAACTGACAATTTGAATGTATGGAATCAAAATATAGTGATTTAGTAACCTGGGAAAGATACATTGAAATACAATGAGAAAATATTTATAATTCAATTCATATTTTCAAAACCTAACTAATCTAAAATCACTAATTAACAAACTAGATGTGAAGCAGCTAGAAACCCTAGTTGGTATATCAAATGGTAAACAACTATAGTGATTATTTTGGCTGTACAAAGTTAAGACAAGCACATCATATTACTTGAAAACCCCGTGATTGGTATAAAATTAGAGGGAAGAGGTCACCTAAGTATAAGAATACAGAGATAGGTTGGTAATTATAGCATTTATATGATATATAAATGTTGGAAGTGAAAAATTTTATTATATTGAAAAATGTGAAATTTATATATAGAAAGAAAACGTATTTATCCAATATTTATTATCATAATTTTATCTATGATGAATTGCAAAAGACATTTTTAAATTATAGAAATATATAAAATAATGTAATAAAATTATTTATGCACATATATATCAATGTATATACATATGTACATGTGTGATGTATATTGCATATATGTGTACACATTCAAATATATTTCTTTTCATTTCAGCTTAAGTAAATGAGGAACATTTTATGAATATTTACTTCATGGAGATAACTATTTGTTTACTTCTGATCAAATGAAAATATTGAATGATTTAAAATGCAGCAGCTATTTTGGAATATGCAAAGTCTCTAAGTACATTTAATGAAGTATTTAATTTACAATGTTTTGCAAACATCAATTTTAATAATATTTGTGTCAGATGAAGAGTACCACTTAGGATTAATGATATTTTCTCAAATCATATACTTAGTGTACTTTTTAAAAATCTCAGTTCTTGTAAGTTCCTGTGTATCTCAAGTCACTTAAATATTGTAAAGATGAAATAAATTAATATGTCATTGGAAATTGAGAACTGGAAACGGTTAGGTACTCGGAAGTAATGTTAATATGATGCTGACTTACATGGTTAGGGAGATTGTCAAATATAAGTTATTATTACTGTAAATAATTACTTTTAGTATCAACTTACAGAAAAGATATTACATAAACTAGCATATCCTGAATGACAGCAATTCATTCACATAATTAAAGGTTATTATGCCTTTATTCAAATGTCAGATTTTATTCAAAGCTCTGGGATTACAGATATATTATTACTAACAGTTATAATCACTAACTGTGATGACTGTGAAGCAGTTATTTTGAAGTAAGGAAATTTAATGTAGTGAATGGATTATTTGAAGGGATTTTGATTTGAAGGACTGGAAGAGTAAAAGAGTAGACAGGGCTGGACCCGTGAAAACACTTACCAGTCCATATGTGCTGGCCACTCCTGGTGCCATTGCCACTTATACTGCCATATCCAGTGATGAGAAAAAAAAAAAAAAGCTTCGTATTTCCTCCTGCCGTTCAGTTCACCAAAATTACTTCCCCTTGAAAGAATATAGGACATGG
>CAUYQV010164626.1:0-10809 GCA_963574575.1 Galagoides demidoff
TGAAGTGGTGGGTGAGCTGAGTTCCAAGACCTTTCTGATGCTAGTGTTGTTATTATTTCTTCAGTACAATTATGGTGTAAGGAATTTAGTGGTGTTGAGTTATTTGTTAGAGAGAGAAATTTTTATTTTATTTTTTTTAAATTTTTTATTTATTTATTTATTTATTTTTTGAGACGGAGCCTCAAGCTATCCCCCTGGGTAGAGTGTCATGGCATCACAGCTCATAGCAACCTCCAACTCCGGGGCTCAAGCGAGTCTCCTGCCTCTGCCTCCCAAGTAGCTGGGACCACAGGCGCCCGCCACAGCACCCGGCCATTTTTTGGTTGCAGCCATCATTGTTGTTTGGCGGGCCCGGGCTGGGGATTTGAACCCGCCACCTTAGGTGTACGTGGCTGGCGCCTTAGCCGATTGAGCCACAGGCACTGAGAGAGAGAGAGAGAGAAATTTTTAAAGGGAAATTTTCAGAAAAGTTTAGGGATGATTATATTAAAAAGTGAATTCTAGCTAAAAAAAAAAAAAAAAATCTCGGGCGGCGCCTGTGGCTCAGTGGGCAGGGCGCCGGCCCCATATACCAAAGGTGGTGGGTTCAAACCCAGCCCTGGCCAAATTGCAACAAAAAAATAGCCAGGCAGTGTGGTGGGCACCTGTAGTCCCAGCTACTTGGGAGGCTGAGGCAAGGGAATCACCTAAACCCAGGAGTTTGAGTTTGCTGTGAGCTGTGTGATGCCACAGCACTCTACAGAGGGTGATAAAGTGAAACTTCGTCTCTAAAAAAAAAAAAAAAAAAAGAATCTCAAAAGTATCATTAAAGGCTATGGTTTGAATGATGGTGTTTCCTCCAAAAATTCGTGTTGAGTGACACCCATAGCTCAGTGGTTAGGGTGCTGGCCACATGCTCCAGGACTGGTGGGTTTGAACCCAGCCTGGGCCTGCTAAGTAACAATGACAACTGCACAAAAAAATAGCCAGGCATTGTGGCAGGTACCTATAGTCCCAGCTACTAAGGAGGTTGAGGCAAGAGAATCACTTGGGCCCAGGAGTTTGAGGTTGCTGTGAGCTATGATGCATGGCACTCTACCAAGGGTGACAAAGTGAGGCTCTGTCTCAATTTAAAAAAAAAATGAATGTTGATACAATTCTCAGTGCAGCAGTATTAAGAGGTGTAGATGTGGCTTTTGGGAGGTGATTAAGTCATAAGGGCAGAGCCCTCATGAATGGGATTAGCCCCTATATGAAAGAGCTCAAGGTTGAAAAGAGGCCCCCTCACCCTTCTGTCTTTTCAGCCATGTGAGGACACAGCATTTACCCCCTCCAGAGGATGTAGCAACAAGGCATCATACTGAAAGAGTAGCCCTTACTACACACCAGTCCCACTAGTGCCTTGGTCTGAGATTTCCCAGCCTCCAGAACCATGAGAAACACATTTCTGTTTCTTTCTTTCTTTTTTTTCTTTTGAGACAGAGTCTCAAGCTGTCACCCTGGGTAGAGTGCTGTGGCATCACAGCTCACAGAAACCTCAAACTCTTGGGCCTAAGAGAGTCTCTTGCCTCAGCCTCCCAAGTAGCTGGGACTAAAGGCACTCCCCACAATGCCTGGCTATATTTTTTTTTGTTGCAGTTGTCATTGTTGCTTTAGCTGGCTGGGGCTGGGTTCCAACCCTACAGCCTGGTGTAAGTGACCAGCGCCCCACCCACTGAGCTATGATCTTCACCGAAGAAACACATTTCTATTTCTAAATTACCTAGTCTGCAGCACAGACTAAGACCACATCAAGTAACCTGAGTACCCAGGAATTAATGTGCCCAGACTATTAGAGTCTGGCTAAAGCATCCTGCCTTGTTTGGAGATGGTTGTTAATCTTCATAGTGCCTGTCTTATGGAACTGAGCTAGATCATCACTCCATACCTATGAGAGGCAAAATGATCCTTCACTCCTCTTATTCTGCCAGATAAGAGCTCACAACATGTGGTGGTGAACAGCTATCTGACGCAGCCTCCTGGCTCCTTGAGACCCTCCCTAAGTGTGGTCTGAGGACCAGGAGCAAGAGACATTACCTGGGAGACAATTAGAAATGCCGGATCTCAGGCCCAGCCCAGACTTAGTGTAATGCCAGTGTTCTCATTTGGCCAGACGAGAGAAACTCAGGCATGGAGGGCAGGTGCAACATGCTTTATTCAGCTCATGGGCAGCTGGTAAACTAAGTTATTTGGGAGGTCCGCCCTAGCTCCTGGTGGCCGGGGAGCTTAGTTACACATCGCAATCTGCGATCCACAATCCGAGCAAGGGAAAGGTCCTGTGCACCTTTATACCCAGGGGAACAAAAGTGGCGACATGCCGAGCAGCAATTACATAAGCGTGACTTCACTGTACACAGTTGTGGCTATCTAGGAATACATGGCGCTTTCCCATGGGGAGAAAGCGTAGACAACTTCATCTTGTCCCATACCCCAGGCCACAGGAGAGAAAGCCCGCTTTTTCTCGCTCTTACACTTAGCAGAAAAAGAATCTGCATTTTAACAAAATCTTCTGGTGATTGATACGCACAGGGAGTTTGAGTAGCAAAGATCTGCCCGCAGGGTGGTTCTCAGCTCTAACCCCACATTGGAACCAGTGGGAGAGCTTGAAGGCTTACAGAGAGCAGGTGTTACTAATAGCCCCATAGTAGGATGAGAAAGAAGGTGACAAATGGAAAACATAAGCCACTCCTCTCAAGTCAGCACTGTGTAAGAAAAAGCCCAGCAAAGGGGTTTTAGCAATACCAAGCTTGTTCAGTTTGGGTTCTAAGAAAGGAACCAGGACTGAAGGGGAAAGTAGAATGATAAGTCTGTGGATTCTTCTCTTGATTATTTTCCCCAGGGATGATGGTGTATCTATGACTGGCCAGGAAACCTGTTCCCTGTTTAGGCTAACTCTATTCCAGGCATCCTCAAACTATGGTCCACGGGCCACACGCGGCCCTTCGAGGACATTTATTCAGCCCACTGGGTGTTTTTGCTGCTACTGCCTGTCCTGCTTAGCAGCCAACTCGTCCTGGGGCCTGCAGTCTGGCCCTCCAATGGTCTGAGAGACAGTGAACTGGCTCCCTGTTTAAAAAGTTTGAGGACCCCTGCTCTAGTCCATGACTTTATCCAGAGTTTAAAAGCAATAATCAGGGGCCATAAACCCCCCAAATGCCCAGAATGCCCAAGTAAGAGGAAGGACAAAAGATGTTTCCACCATCCTTAATGAAGTCTCTCTACTTGTCCTGAATCCCAGGCAGGGAATTTTGCTTCATTCAAAATTCTATAGTAAGAAATCCCCATAATAGTAAGTTAAACTTCTCACTCTCACAACCCACAGTTGCTATCTTTAGAGCTGTGCTATGAGTACAAAGTGATTGGGTTAAGTGCAGCGGCCGGCAAATGTGAGCCCAAATATTTGTCATAGACGTATTCTGACAACTGCACTCCAACAACCTGTTTGGCTCAGTGCTTCAGTTTCTTTGGTAACAAAATGCTGCTTGTGGGTCTGGTGAGTTAAGGTGGATCAAAGAGTGGTGTCAGATGCTAAGGAGAGTTGCTATTTGAGAAATGTTAAATTATAAAGGATGGTATATGTACTTGTAAAAAGAGTCAACTGGCTCGGCGCCTGTGGCTCAATCCACTAAGGCGCCAGCCACGTACACCTAAGGTGGCGGGTTCGAATCTCCAGCCCGGGCCCGCCAAACAACAATGATGGTTGCAACCAAAAAATAGCCGGGCGTTGTGGCGGGCGCCTGTGGTCCCAGCTCCTTGGGAGGCGGAGGCAGGAGACTCGCTTGAGCCCGGGAGTTGAAGGTTGCTATGAGCAGTGATGCCATGGCAATCTACCCAGGGGTAGCTTGAGGCTCTGTCTCAAAAAAAAAAAAAAAAGAGTCAATTGATGAGTTTGTTGAGGGTAAATTAGTTAGAATAATTTTAGCTGCTCTCATAAACGAACTCCAAACATATAGTGGTTCAAAAAAACAGAAGTTTGTCTCTTGAATAAAGTACTTGAAATGGGTATTCGAGGCAGAGATTCAGGGGCTGGGTTTGAGGCTCACTCTACCCTGAAGCATTGCCATCTTAAATATGTGGCTTCCAAGATTGCCACGTGTCTTAGTTCAGGCTGCTATAACAAAGTACTGCAAACTGGATATCTTATAAACAAAAGAAATTCATTTCACATAGCTCTGAAGGCTGGAAGTCAGAGATCAGATTGCCATCATGGTTCTGGGGAAGACCCTTTTCCAGTTTGCAGATGGCTGACTTCTTGCTGTATCCTGGCATGTAGGAAAGAGGATGAGGGAGCTCTCCAGGGTCTCTTTTATAAGGGAACTGAACCCACTTATGAGGGCTCTATCCTCATGATCCAATCACCTCCCAATGGCCCCATCCCCTGATACCATGATATGGGGGATTAGGATTTCAACATACGAATGGGGGATCAGGACACAGATATGCTGTCTATAACCACCACCTTTGTCTGCATCAAGCGAGTGGATTGTTGAAAGACTTGATGGACCCCATGTGTAAGGTTTTTATCGGTCATACCTGAAAGAGGAACACATCCCTCCTGGTCACATTTTATTAGCTAAAACTCAATACTTTGGCCATGCCAAGTCACAAAGGAGGCTGGGAAATATACTGTAGCTATGTATCCAAAGAGGAAATGTTTTTGGTAAGTAATTTTGCCATGGCAAGTCAAAAACATCATTTTAAAATGGGAGAGAGTAGAATAGAAAAGAAGTATGGAGAATCCTCAAGGAACTAAAAATTGACCTTCTGTTTGATCCTGCAATCCCATTACTAGGTTTCTGCTCAAAAGAACAAAAATCATTTTACCACAAGGACATTTTCACCAGAATGTTTACCGCAGCTCAATTCACAATTGCCAAGACACAGAAGCAACCCAAGTGCCCATCAATCCTTGAATGGATTAACAAGCTGTGGTATATGTATACCATGGAATACTATTCAGCCATAAAAAGATGGAGACTTTACATCTTTTATGTTTACCTGGATGGAGTTGGAACATGTTCTTCTTAGTGAAGTATCTCAAGAATGGAGGAGGGGAAGTAACTAACGTACTCAATACTATTATGAAAACAATTTATAAACACACAATCATATGAATGATAAAACACAAATATAGTCTAGCAAGGGAGAGGGGAGAGAAGGGACAGGGGAAGGGAGAAGTGAGATCAATTGGTGGGAGGAGGGAGGACATTTGATGAGTTCTCACCTAATGTGCACAATGCAAGGTATATTTCAAAATAACTAAGAGTAAATTTTAAATATCTTACCAGAAAAACTAAGTAAGTGTGGTGATGGTTATGTTAGTCAGTTTGATTTAAGCATTCCACATTATATATCAAATCATCACATTGAACGCCATAAATGTATACAGTTATGATTTTAATTAAAAATTAAATTTAAAAATGGGATAGAATAAACCAAAATGCATTTGATCTGGAGTATAGGAATATAGTTTTATAAAAGCCTTCTTTCAGTCATCTATATATTTGTATGCATGCTTATGTGTAAAATGTATTTCTTACACTGGGTCACAGTCAAAAAGTTAAAGCCATTCAACCAAAGAAAGATCTCTATAGACAGTATTAGAAAAGGCAGCCAAAGGAGAAAATAAGGATTCAAGCCCTAAGGGGGTTTAAAAATCATTGAGAAACTGGGCAAGTGTGAACATGCTTAAATATTTATGAGGTACAATAATATCAACAAACCAAACACGGCTGTGTAGACTGGGCTGATCCTAAGAAACACTGGCAAGTGAGTCAGATTGGACTTAGGTGCCTACTACTCTTCTGACAACAGTCCCCTCCCCTCTAGTCTCCAGGGTCCTTACCTGTGCCTATGTATGTGAAGTAAGAGGGGATAATTGAGTAGCTCCTAGCAGAACTTACATGGAAAAACCATCATGAATCAAAAGAATGAGGCTGTTAAAGTTGGATAAAGAACTGCTTTCCTTACATTTTAGGCCAGAGACTCTGGTTTCAGTATAACTTTGAATCACATCACATGAAGAGCCATTCTCTTGATGTATGGGGATGTGGGGCGGTGTATGAGCATTAGTGTGTATGTGGGCACATGCACATGTGTGCATGTGTGCAAATGTCTTTATGCTTGAGAACATACTAACCTGTGTTTTGAGACGCAGAAGAGGTAGAAGAGTAGAAAGATCCAGAAGTATTGAGACTTCTTAGCATAAATGGAATGGATGGGGACAGATCAATCCATTTTGAAAGGATTTGATGTAGGAAACTATTTCAGTGGGCTTTTCCAGGGAGAGGAAGGACATATGAGTAATTTAGAAAAACACAGCAGAAATGACATTTTTTTTTTTTTGAGATGGAGCCCCAAGCTATCCCCCTGGGTAGAGTGCCATGGCACCACAGCTCACAGCAACCTCCAACTCCTGGGCTCAAGCGAGTCTCCTGCCTCCGCCTCCCAAGTAGCTGGGACCACAGGTGCCTGCCACAACGCCCGGCCATTTTTTGGTTGCAGCCATCATTGTGGTTTGGTGGGCCCGGGCTGGGGATTTGAACCTGCCACCTTAGGTGTACGTGGCTGGCGCCTTAGCCAATTGAGCCACAGGCGCCAAGCCAGAGATGACATTTTGAGTGTAAGCATCTGTGGCAACCCATAGAACATGCTTTAGAGTTGAAATCAGAGACCTATATTTGAGTCCCCAAAAGATAGCTTATCCTTCCCATTATACAGGTTAGGAAACTGAGTCATAGAGGTGACAGCCAAGGTCTTACAGCACATAGGAAGAACTGGCATTCAAAGTAGTAGGCCCAGTAGTGGGATAGGACAAGAATCTACCTAGCAGTATTGTCTAGCTGAGGTAAGAGCATACTGGGACTGCAGGAAATTCAGACTTTGCCTCAGAGCACCCTGAGGGAGAGTAAGTGGAGTTCTTGGGCACAAAGACAAAGACATCCATTGTTACCAGGGTGCCCTGGGCTGTTTCACCAAGGAAAAAAGATGAGGCAATGGTGAGAGGCAAAGGTGGTGGGAATTCTGGAAAATGACATCAGTTAAATGTGTCCCATCTCTTTCTTGTTATACTACCTTCCAAATAAAAAAAAAAAGAAAAAAGAAAACTTCATCACCTGTAAAATAAGCACTGGCCTCAATTTTCCCGTGCAGATCTATAAATCCAGCCCTTCCCTTTCCTATGGCCCACCGGAACAGGGCTGGAGACAGTCATTTCTTAGAAACACTAAAAATATACATTACATCATTCCTCCCCGACAGCCCTCAAACCCCTACAACAAGCCAAGTAATTCGAGCCCCTCTGCAAGGCCTGCCATACCCTCCCTTTGAGGTCTGTGTTTTCCCTATTTATTGTACCTGAGAGACTGACAGACATACGTTTTATGATACATTATATATTAGGCTTGGCTAGAGGCTCCATTTCCATTAAAGATGACTAAAGCACTAAGTTTTAGCTGCTTGGACCTCCCCTGCCATTTGTCTTCTGAAGCTATTCTCTGAACTGCATTCTGTCTTTTGCTGTGACATTTGCTCACAAAATGGACAGAGCTTGGCTGTTAAAAACCAAAGACCCTCTACTTCTACAATATTTTTTAGAACGGAGCTCTAGAGCCCTCTTCTTGAATTCCTCCAGTTCTCAGTTCTGACAACTGCCTGAAATAGACATGTGCTCCCCAAAGCTACAAAATCACATCTCTCTTTAAAACGCCAGCTAAAACTGAGAAAGATAAAATAAAAACAGGTCTACTTTTTCAAAATGGGGTTATGCAAGTTGCTGCTCCCTTCAGGATTCAGTTCTGCAATCGGCACACGGTTACTGCATAGTAATTGCTTAAATGCTCACCCTCATTCATAAGATACACACTGGTGGGGATTGCTGTTTTTAAGTGTTGGTTTCTTAAAATTTAGAATGATGTTTTTAGACCAATTTAGGCACCGTTTTATTGCACAGGTAATTAGTAAAAATGGGGGAAAGACAGTGAATAAAAGTAGAAGCAATATCAGAAAAAAACTAACCTTCATTAGCATTGTAACCTATGAATTAAGACTGGTAAGGGCGAAATAACTTCATTAATGCTGTGCAAGAGTCATTTATTAATTGAAAATACACATCAAAGACTTTCATTTGCATATATACACCTAGCAATTCTAGTATTCTGAGGAGTTTTATGTGGGAAGATGTTCCTTATGGCACACACACAGAAACACAGGTATCCCTCACACTACTACAGGAACCATTATTCTCTGTGACTGCGAAGGATGTCCAGCTTCATGGGAATATTTACAGCCAGGATCAGAGAGACCAGAGTTGAACTATAGACAAACAGACACAGAAGGATTTCCAGATATACAAGTGTGTAAAGAGGATGAGAACATATCCTTTACTAATTTTTTTAATCTAGAAGTTTCCTTCACAGCTTATCTTCCATCCTCTCATTTCCTATAATTGATGTTGTATAAAAGAAAATGTTCCTCTCTTCTTTTCAATGCCCCATCCTGAAGACTGTTTCTCAGTTGGGTGTGTGGTGCCCCCATCCACAATAGTCTTCACATTACTGTCATGTGGAATGTAAACTTCAGGGGCATGGATTGTTCATTCTCTTTCTGAATACAGGATGCTAAATCTCTCTGTAAGTCTTCTTGAACTTTTTTTCTTGAGACAGAGTCTCATTCTGTCACCCTAGGTATAGTTCCATGGCTTCATAGCTCACATCAACCTCAAACTCTTGGGCTCAAGCAATTCTCTTCTCTCAGCCTCCCTAGTAATGTAACTGGGACTAGAGGCCCCTGTCACACTCCTGGCTATTTTTAGTAGAGATGGTGTCTCACTCTTAGGCTAGTCTCAAACTCCTGAGCTCAAGCAATCCACAGTCTTGGTCTCCCAGAGTGCTAGGATTACAGGTGTGAGTCACCACACCTGGTCTTTTGTAAATCTTCTTTTGACAGTTGATGATATATTAAGAAGGCATATCACTGTAACTTGATCTACCTTTGTCCCACCCACAATGTACAGACATGACTCTAGATATGAACCACTATGTTCTGAGAAGCCTTCCAATTTGGGTGGTATGTATGGCAAATACAGTCTCAAAGGATGATTCCTAGGGATTCTGGAAGTCCTGCTCTTCCATAATAGGTGAGTGAGGAGCTCAGCAAATTCTTATCTCCCAAAACAACAATAAAACTGGACAAAATTGTTAAAAATAACCATTCTGGAATCCAGAAATTTAAAAAAGTAAAACAAAGTGATAAGCATTTATTCAAGAAAAACTATTGAATTTCAGTAAGAACAAGGAAAGTTTGGTATTTTTACTTGAGATTGCTTCATGCCCTTCCCCCCAAGCTCTATGGCACTGTAGTTTTAGTAAGGCAGAGCAGGACACGCCTTTAGGACTAGCAGTTCCACTGCAAGAAGGGCTAACATGATTTGAGTGGAACAAGAAAAAATCCATGCCTGGGGTATTGTTGAAAATAATAGCAATCTTGGGGACAAACAATCTGAGACAACCAAAATCACAGCTAATCTGAGGTTGCCATGCCAGCTGAGTCAAACATGATACAAGCAGAAAAGTAAGAAATTTATCAGCAAGATCTGAGGATCAAGGTAGCCAGAGAGAGCTTTGGTAAGCTCCCACAAATCTCCAGGGATCTGGAAGGCTATAGGTCTGCACATGGGTGTGCTTATGCTTAGGAAAGATTAAAGAGAATCTTAGTAAGCTACTTGTCCCTGAATGAACGTGAGACTTTGAAAGCACTAAAAGTAAAGGCTGTGAAAGACTTTCAAACTACTTAAACTTTTAATGCCATTTCCCAAACTATATACAGATCTGTCAACATAGGGTATAAGCCTTATTGGCACAAGATATTTAAATACAACCTCTGAAAAATCTTTTGCTGACCACTAAGCTGTGCTGACTCAGAAATGACTCTAGAAAACCCAGGTTAAAAACAAGATCAAAAATGTTTTTCAATTAAGTAGAGACATCAGTGGCTATGTTCTGCTGGGGAGACAGACACTACAGAGTTATTCTGGGCAAGTTACTACACAAATAACAAACAAAATAGCAACTACAAACCTATAGGAAAGTGGAATCAGAATCTATTTTTGCTGTAATATATTATCAAAATGTCCAGTTTTCAAAAAAAGTTATGAGACATGCAAAAAAATAAAAACAGGACAGTGTGACCCATATGCAAGGACAAAAAAGTAGTCAATAGAAACTCTCTGAAAGACCTCAGGTGGTGGACTTACCAGACAATGACTTTAAAGCAGATGTTATAAATATCTTCAAAGAAGGGAAACCATCTTTAAATAATCAAAAGAAAAAGAAAGAATCAGCAAACTTGAAGATAATGCAATAGAAATTGTTCAATCTGAAGAACAGAAAGAAAAAATATGAAGAAATATTAGCAGAATCTGAGGGACCTGTGACATACTATCAAGTGTATACATATATTTGTTCTGGGAGTTCAAAATGGCAAAGAGAGAGAAAGGGACAGTAAAAAACCTTTGAAGACCCAATAGCCAAAACTATCCTTAAATTGGTTAAAACCGGCTCGGCGCCTGTGGCTCAATCGGCTAAGGCGCCAGCCATGTACACCTAAGGTGACGGGTTCGAATCCCCAGCCCGGGCCCACCAAACAACAATGATGGCTGCAACCAAAAAAAAATGGCCGGGCGTTGTGGCGGGCGCCTGTGGTCCCAGCTACTTGGGAGGCGGAGGCAGGAGACTCGCTTGAGCCCAGGAGCTGGAGGTTGCTATGAGCTGTGATGCCATGGCACTCTACCCA
>CAUYQV010164628.1:0-15707 GCA_963574575.1 Galagoides demidoff
TGTTTTTCCAATGTAAGCTTCTAAAGCGATAAGTTGTCCTCTCAGGACTGCTTTTGCCATATCCCACAGGTTTTGGTAGCTTGTATCTTCATTGTTTTGCTAAAGGAAATTAATGATTTCCTTTTTTATTTCTTCCTGCACCCAACTGTCATTCAGCATAAGGTTGTTTAATTTCCATGCCTTTGTGTGGTGTTGAATGTTTTTGTTGGAGTTGAGTTCAAGCTTTAGTGCCTTGTCATCTGAGAAGATACAGGGTAAAATTTCAATTCTTTTGATTCTGTTGAGGTTTGTTTTGTGTCCTAGGATATGATCAATTTTGGAGAACATTCCATGGGACGATGAGAAGAATTCTTTATCTTTGGGATGGAGTGTTCTATATAGACGTGTTCTATATATATCTAAAGCACAGCTCTTCTAGGGTCTCATTTAAGTCTCATATCTTTGTTTAATTTCTGTTTAGAGGATGTGTCCAGCTCTGTGAAAGTCTCCTGTTTTTATGGTGTTATAGGATATCATATTGCTCAGAATAATTAAGGTCTGTTTCAAGAATCTGGGAGCATTTAAGTTAGGTGTATAAATATTTAGAATTGAAAAGTCTTCTTGTTGTATTTTTCCCTTGACCAATATGAAGTGACCATCTTTGTCTTTGTTGACTTTAGTTGTTTTAAATCCACATGTATCTGAAAATAAGATTGCAACCCCTCTTTTCTTTTAGATTCCATTTGCCTGAAAAATTGTTTTCCAACCCTTAACTCTGAGCTTTAATTTGTCTTTTGAGATGTGTTTCCTGCAGTGAGCAGATGGCTTGTGTTTTTTAATCCAGTCAGTCAGTCTGTGCCTCTTCAGTGGGGAGTTCAAGCCATTAACATTTATTGAGATAATTGATAATTGTGGTAGCATTCTATTCATCTTATTTTGTGAAAGTCCATTGCTTAGTTTTGTTGTTTGCATCATTGTGGAAGCTAGGTTCTATCCTTTAATTTGCTGGTGGTCCATTGTGATGGTCAGTGTGTAGAACAGGTTGAAATATTTCCTGTAGAGCTGGTGCTGTGGCAAATTTCCTCTGTGTTTACATATCAGCAAAAGATTTGATTTCTCCATCAATTTTAAAGTTTAGCTTAGTGGGATGTAGAATTCTGGGCTGGAAATTATTTTGTTTAAGTAGATTAAAGGTAGATTACCATTGTCTTCTGGCTTAAAGTTTCATTAGAGAAGTCCGTGGTCACCCTTTTGGATTTGCCCTGTAGGTCAATTGGCGCTTACTCCTGGCAGCTTGCAGAATCCTTTTTTTTGTGTTGACTTTACACAGGTTCATCACAGTGTGTCCTGGAGAAGCTCCGTTAGAGTTGAGGCAACCTGGGGTCTGATATACCTCTGAAAGGAATGTGTTGGAACCTTTGGTAATATTTGGGAAATTTTTACTTATAATATTCTCTAGTATGGCTTCCATTTTTCTGGAGCATTCTTCTTCCCTCTCTGGGATGCCTATAACTCGTATGTTTGAACGCTTTATAAAGTCCCATAATTCTGTCAGTGAACGTTCTGCTTTTCTCTCTTCTTTTCTGCCTCTTTAACTATCTGAGTTATCTCAAGAGCTTTGTCCTCTACCTGAGATTCTTTCTTCTGTATGGTCTAATCTGTTGTTGATACTTTGTATTGCATCTTTAAGTTCCCTAATTAATTGCTTCAGTTCTTTCAGCTCTGTTACATCCTTTCTATATTCTTCATATCGTTCATCTCTTATTTGATTCTGTTTTTGGATTTCCTTTTGGTTATTTTCCACTTTCTCAGCAATTTCCTTCATTGTTTTTTGGTTGTTTTCCACTTTCTGAGCAATTTCCTTCATTGTTTTCATCATCTGTATTTTAAATTCCTCTTCTGTCATTTCTAGCATTTCTTTATTAAAGTGCTATACCTTTTGGTTTCTTAGGGGGTTGCTCTGGATTGGTATTTCATGTTGCCAGGATTTTTCTGCTGATTCTTCTTCATGAGTTTTTTCTTTTTTCTGTTTCCTTGCCCTAATTTTCCTGTCACTTCCTCTTGTCTTTAAGTTACCATGCCTCTGGCCTAAGGTTTTGATGAGTCCTTTTGGTATAGGACCAGAAGGATGAGAAGATTGAAAAGCAAGAAGGGATAAAAGATTTAAGAAACGAAAGAAAAAAAGGAAAGGAGAGGGGGTGAGTAAAAGGGAATATTGACAAAAAGAAGAGAGGCTCAGAAAGAGGGAGACAGGACTAATATAGATGTATAGTAGGGTGCTTTGACCCAGCCTTAAAAGCTCCTGACCTCTGGGGGTGCTGGGTTGTGTGGTTCCCTTGAGGTCAGCAGCTCTTTGCCAGCCTGTTCAGACATAACACCCCCCACCTCTACCAAGTAGAGAGGAAAGACAAAAATACTTTAAATCAAACCAAAACACACAAAAACCATTACAGGATAAAATTGGGGGAAAAACCAAATAATGGGGGCAGAAATACTAGCAAAAATGAAGTTCTTATTGTTAAAGAAAGCAACAATGGAAAATTATATTTAAACTAGGAAAATGAAGAAAGAAAAGAAGAAAAAAAGGAAAATCTAGAGGGAATATGTTGAAATTGAAAAAAACCCCAAAACCAAAAATCAAAACAGTATATATATCTTGC
Source organism: Galagoides demidoff (assembly GCA_963574575.1). Classification (NCBI taxonomy): domain Eukaryota; kingdom Metazoa; phylum Chordata; class Mammalia; order Primates; family Galagidae; genus Galagoides; species Galagoides demidoff. The sequence goes on from CAUYQV010164628.1 coordinate 2,640, forward strand.
TGAATATTGTACAGGCAATAGGTGATCTTCTGGGGTATGAGATGTTAATCAAAATGCTCATACAGCTGTGCGAGATGGAGACTGGAGGCCTCTGCTGATTTCTCAAACCCTGCAGGCTTGAGAGCCAATTGTCTCCTTAGCCTGCTTATAAAACACTTTAAACTGTTACCCTTGGCTATGCAGAAGCTTTCCCAGAAAAGCACTTGTTGCTGGGATCTCTTCCAAAGTGGCTGCCCGTTTATCTAGTGTACCAAAACCCGTTTCACTGTACGCCCCTGTGGACTGAGGCTGTAATCTGCCAAACATCACTGCTCATTCCCAGCGTCTCTGTTCCCACCTTTGGGCTGCTCAGTCACTAGGTTACTTGCTGATCCTTACTCTGCCACCTGAGGGCAGAGCCTGCAGGGGCTGTTTTCCCACAGTGGCGGTGCAGGTGGTTCACAGCTGAACCATATTAACTCCCCTCTGGCTCAGTGGCTTAGTCTGGGGCCCTAGACAACACTCAAAGTCATCCATCTCTCTCCTAGAATTTCCCAAGGTAGTTCAATCAAGTTCCAAGTCCAAAAAACAAACAGCCCACAGGTAAGGACTTTCCTGTTTACAGTCTCGCTGTTGTTGTAGATTGGTCGGAACCTTGCCCTCCGACCAAACAGACGCACCCACCACTTGCCAGTTCTCCACTGTTTCTCTCCTCCTTGTGGGGTCCAGAAGTCTCTCATTGTCTCCCTTCCCAGAAAAAGGGATGTTTCTGGGAAGATCCCACCAGCCAGAGATGCCCGGAGTCTTCTCTCCTCAACTCTGGTTGCAAAGAAGCTGTTACTCAGCTGCCATCTTTTCCTGGGAAGCCGCTAAATGTGCTTTTATTTACAAAATGGACATTGAAAGATATGCTGGTGCATAGTTGACCACCTCTTTAAGTGAACCTATTTTTTTTTTTTTTAACACCAAGTCAGAGATACTTTATTTTTACTTCTAATTCCAAAGTCTTAGTATAGCAGAGTGGTAAAAATGGAATCCCACTTAGTCTGATTCACACAAAAACTAACATTTTATCCTGTTTTCAAAGTCCAAGAATGAACACTTGCAATTAAACACTAAAGCAAGCCACATGTTTAGGTAAATATTTCTTAAAAAGTCTTAAAGAAAAAATATGATACAGGACCTAAGTTTTCAGTGGCATATATACTATTTAACACATATTCTGAAATCTGGTAGGTCCCATCAGTCCTGAATTAATTTTTAATGATAAAAAAAAACACTAACTGAGCTTTATCCTTTTTCTATGCCACTGTAGCTTTCTTTCACCTCATTTTAATGTCGATCTTCACATTAAGTCATTTTCAGTATTCTTCCAGAAATCTTCCAACAGTAGCCCTCTGTCTGATCTGAGGTCTTAGCAGATCAGTTTTAATTGGACTGAGTGTCATCTTCAGATTTAATGTCTTCACTGGTCCCACTGACCTCATTCTTAGTGTCACTTTCCTTTGGTTCAATGTTTGTGTCTTCACTCTGTTTTTCTCGACTACTGGACTTCACACTACTTTTTTTTAATCATCAGATCCCCTTTTTTCTTTCTCCTTGGATTTTCTATCTTGTTCTTTGTCCTGACTTTTGTTCCTGTGTTTATATGACTTTCCATCCCGGCTTTTTGATCTTCTTCAATCTCAACTTCGAGATCTGTGCTTTCCCTCTGATCTGTCATGGCTTCTGCTTCTCCATCCATCTCTACTGCTTCGCCTTCTTTCTCTACTTCATGACCTTTTGTGGTCTCGAGACCAACTACATCCTCGGTCTGAAGTTTGGCTTGAATGCCTACTTCGTGAATGACTTCTCTTTCTTCTTTCTCTGTCCTGAGCTCGCTCTTTTTCTCTTTCTTCTCTTCCCTTCCTCTTTTTCTTTCTCTTTTTCTCTTTCTTCTCTTCCTTTCGTCTTTTTCTTTCTCTTTCTTCCCTTTCTCTTTCTCTCTCCTGCTCTTTTTCCTAATTCTTCAATCTGCTGCAGAAGCACATTAATTTGGTCTGTTAGAACCTGAATTTTTTCTTCATTTTTGCCTGTTGGGCCAGCTGCCCTAGAGGACTGCTGGTTTTGAGATAATGCCAAACGAGCATGGCCTTGTCTGATTCTGCATTTTACTGCAAGTAAGCTCTGTAAGTATCACAGAAAATCTCTCTCATAGCCAACTTTCATAAAACGAGAACTCTTTTCATACTGTTTTCGTAAGTTTTCATCATGAATTTTTTCACATGGACCAAGATCAGAATGAATATTTGTGAACAATTCCACAGGACAAAAACCACAGGGATGATATTTATAAACCCCCTCTCCCCGGATCAGGGTGGAATCTTCCCTCCTGGGCATCCTCCTGGTTCCCTACGCCACTGGGACACACCAAGTCAACCTAATTTTCAAAGACCAGACATGACACATGTGCAGTAGGCCTAATTCTTTATGTTGACCACCTTTGTATGTTGATCAGTTTGTTACAGTCCCCCTCAACTTACAGAGGTTCTGCTGTATTTGCAAAATATTCTCTACGTGTTGGCTGCTTCTCTGTAAAATTTTGTAAATAAAGGTACATTTAGCTATAATTGCCCTTTTTTCCTATGTATGACAAATTCATGGGTGACCTTTGGGACACACTCTAGTTCAGCAGTTCTCAACCTATGGGTCACAACCCATAGGAACTGTATTAAAGGGTTGAGGCATTAGGAAGGTTGAGAAGAACCATTGCTCTAGTTGAACCTAACTTTGATTTGCAGATAGAAATACCATAGGGTCTTATATTTGCCATTCACTTATTAACTTGAAAGAGAATGAAATCTGAATTTTGAGGAGTTTATGGGACCTGTTTTATTTATTAGTCAAAATAGATTACTTTTTAGTATTTTAGAAAATTTTCTCAGGGGTAATACTACTAGCACATTCAGTATTCTTATTGGTAATAATACACATCTTTTATAGTTCTTCTGTTTCTTCTGCAGGTATATGTCCTGCTCACACAATATTTTTAACATTCACCCTGATTTAGGTAATTTGAGTAAAGGATTAGAATTTTTGAGTGCCTATTGTAGTTTCTCTGATCTGAATCTATTTGTAATTTAGGAAATCCTCTAAATCCAATAACGTGTTGTATTTGCAATTGGTAACATCTGAAGGTAGTCAAAGGCTACCTGAACTGAATTCACAGTTGGGAAACTACAGATGATTTTGGACTCTCGATGATGTCTTTTTAGTACATGAAAACTTCTTTTTTTCTTTATGGTGTTTGTTTACCTTTAGAGTATAATGTAATGCACATCTTTTAAGTTTGCAATTTTATAAAACATGCTGTGATGTTTGTTGCTTTGTTTTTATATATTTTAATCTACTACTTTGATAACTTTATACATGAACTAACAAATGAGTTTCATCTTAATTATTTGAGAACTTATTTTTTTGTGTAACCCATAGTGAAATGAACTTTCTCTATATAAACTTCCCCAAATCATCATCGATTAAACATGAGGCTGAGTGAGATTAATTCATGTTAAACACCTTAAAGTATTTCTTTAAAATGTAAATCATGTTATATATTACTTCCATTTGTTAATGTATCAACTCATACATTTCACATATAAGATGTTTTGTCTATATCTCTATGTCAGTTGAAGTTAAAATTCAATTTCTATATTTTAGATTTACAAATTCCTTGTTTGCAACCCTCCTGCCCCAAATTTTCCTATCAGTCCTTCAGTATTGTATATTTAATAGGTAGATTGGTTGGTAGGAGAAATGATTCTGTTTGTTACTGAAATGTTGAAGAAAGGTGGAACTGCATTTGCTCTCTTGCTCCAAACATTTATTTTCATTCTATTTTATTTATTTATTTAAGACAGTCTCACTCTGTCTGCCCTGGGTTGAATGCTGTAGTATCACAGCTCACAGCAAACTCAAACTCTTGGGCTTTAGGAATCCTCTTGCTTCAGCTTCCCCCCGCCCCCAGTAGCTGGAACTATAGGCTTGGGTTACTATGCTGGGCTAGTTTTTCTATTTTTAGTAGGTGGAGTCTACTAAACTCAAACGTGTGGGTTCAAGCAATCCCCCACCCTCACCCCCACCTTGGCCTCCCAGAGTGCTAGGATTACAGGTGGTCAAGGGATGTAATATTAACCAGAACTTCTTAACAAAAAATTTACAGAGGGTTATGAGAAGTATAAAATTAATTTTCCTCCATTCCTCTAAGTTTCCCTTGTTTATTTTGTTTGGTTTTTCTTCTAGAAGTATCTGATAAATTGTAGTTTTGTTTTATAATTTTTATTTTTATAATTTTGATCTCAGTTCCTTTATAATTACACTATGAACTTTTTTTCATGTAACATATGTACGTATTTATTAATGCAGTATTTCCCCCATTTTAAGTATGGCAAAGTGAGGTTTACCGCAGAAAATCATGTTATTTTCTTAAACTCACAGTATGAATCATTGGCAGTGTTCTTAAATAATTAACAAGACGTTTAGCATTGTGATCAACAGTTGTATTCTGCATGCATATGTGTATTATTTTTTACATATATTTATTGATTTAAATTTTAGGGACTTTCCATAGTTGAATTTAACAGTGTATCTTATGAGAAGTTGGAATTTACAGGCTCTATTTAAATACAGTCATCCTAGTTTTTTATAATCTATTATTAACTTGAGCTGTAGAAGTTAATGTATTACTTTATTACATTTTGCTTTAATCAGTGTTAATGAGTTAAAGAAGTATTAAGCATTGAAAAATGCTGGCTTTAGTTCCTCTGTGATTAATGTAGTTAGCATTTCCATTCTACTTAAATGTTGAAATTTGCTTGTTTATAATTAATAGTCATTTACAAAATTCTGAACTAACACTTTAGGTTAAATTTGAATCTCTGTTAACCATGAAGCTTAAGTGCTTAGTATAGGAGTTGGTTTTTTTTTAGAAGTGTTTGTGCTTAATACATGAGACATAAATGAGAAAGGCTTGTTAAATAAGTTATTTAGTTTGGTTTTCCTTCTTTTTTTTTTTTCATTTAGTAGTTAATTCTCATTTGTCTTTGGAAGAGCCATTTTAGTAATTATTTTCCTCACCTTAGAAATAGAGATGATAATAGAAAACAATGTTACTGAAGTAGACAAACATTGGAAAAACCTGAAAATAATGAAAAAAATGGTGACCCACAGTTAACATCTCAGAGTTTTTCTTTAAATTCTGTAGTGAAAGAATAGCAGATTGCATTCACAAGAGAGAAATTCATAATATGAGAGCAAAGTGTTGTATTTACTATTACTATGAATTAGATTATTTTTTTCTCTTTAAGAGAAATTGGATTCTTCTTTCCTGTGTGTTACATCAATGTAGGAACAACAGATGGCAAATACATTAGAACCTCCATAGTTGACCACCTTCCTACATTGGCCACCTCCTTCAGTTGACCTAATTTTCGTAGACCAGACATGTACCATGTGTTATCTCATTGCAGTAGGCCTAGTCCTTATGTTGACTACTTCTGTATGACCAGTTTGTTATAGTTCCTTGGTAGTCAACTTACAGAGGTTCTACTATGTTTTTATAGTAATTTATAGGGTAAACACTGTAAATTTGTGTCTAGAGTAGTCTGATTCTGTGTTTAACTAAGGAAAAAGGAAAAGTTATTCAGCTATCACTTAGCAGTTTATTCACATTTAAATTAGCTGAAAATTACTGTGGTTTTGAACAATTTGCTTTTGTAAAGGAATTTTTTTTGTTCTTGTTTCTTTTTTCTTTAAAGATTAAAATGTGTTAATTTTTAGGGTGAACTGGGCTGCTAGCTTATACCTGGTTTCTTTGGACATTAAGATTTTTACTTAATCAAATAGAGTTGTTGACCCATGTCTTCAAGGAAATAGAAAAAGGTTTTTCCATTTAAACATACTTTTTTTATTGTTGTTACTATGATGTAAAACCATTTTGCAATTCCAGTAGAACCTCTACAATTGACCACCTCCCTAGCATGACCACCTCCTTAAGTTGACCTAATTTTCATGGACTGGACATGTACCACATGTATGTATTAGTACAGTAGGCCTAGTTCCTTATGTTGACCAATTTGTTACAGTCCCCTGGGCGGTCAGCTTACAGAGGTTCTTCTTTATTTCATTCCTCTGTCCTATCTGATTTGCATTTCAGAGGAAGCAGACTGTCCTTTATGTGAAGTGTCCCTTTCTAACAAAACCCAGTGTGTTGAGGGTGGGGATAAGCGAATCTGTGTATTTAGAACCATAGAATATTTAGATTTCTTTTGTGTCGCTGGGAAGGAATTAACGTGGTATTGCCACAGCTAAATAGAAAGGATTTCCAGGGGGACGTGCTGGTCCCAATTGAACCCCTGATGGACTTTGATTAGAATCAGGTTGTTGACATTTAGTGGTCATTACTTCTAGACATTATTACCCCTTAATGTTGAGAAGATTAAGGAGAGCTAACAATGGTAAAACCACTTCTGACTCTCACCAATTCCTTTCTTCAGAGAGGACTTTATTTGCCTCAGTATAGGTTATAAAAATAAATTACAAGACCACTATAATTATAAGACCATGCTGTTAAAATGAACTAGGAGGAATACTTAAGAATGATTACATGCTAAATTTATTAGAAGTATGAAAAAATTTTAGCGCATGAAGGAAATGGCATCAAAACTAGGGGAGTATTTTTCTTTTTCTTTTTTTTTTTTTTTTGCGGTTTTTTGGCTGGGGCTGGGTTTGAACCTGCCACCTCTGGTGTATAGGACCAGCGCCTTACTCCTTTGAGCCACAGGTGCTGCCCGAGAAGAGTATTTTTTATAGAGGATGAAGTGGGTAACTTTCCAGACTATACTTAAAGTACCCTTCTGTTTGTAAACAGTATTTCTTCCTTGATTTAATAAACATAAGCCCAATCCTATCAGTCACTTCATAAAATTGAATAGGATTCTTTAAGATTTTATGGTCTTTTTAGTGAAATACTTATCTCTGCTCTTTATTTAGCATCTGAAACATTTTTTTTTTCAGTCTTGATTTTGTTGTAATTATCAGTGACAGAGGGGACTTTTATAAATGCTGTTAATGATTTCTTTTTCTTCAGTGAAAGGTATACCTTAAAACATCTTTCATATCACTGGGAAGTCTTTAGTGTTTTACTGTAGATTTTAGCAAAGAGACCTGGACCTTATACATAAATAAAGTATTTCTCAAGTTTCTTTAGTGAACTTTGAAAGTGACCTCTGGTGCTTATGGTGATTGCTTTATGAAGTTATCTATATATTCTCAAGAGCCCATAAGACATTTTTTAGTGTAAATAACATTGGGTCCAACTGTTTAAAGATATACTAGAATTATAAATGCATTGTCTTTAGATAGCTTCACTGAAAATGCAGAAAGCAATAAATCTGTGGGTAAATTTTGGCAAAAATTTTTGTATGTGCAAGTGGATTTTAGTTCTGGGATCCTAAGTTAAGCTTTGAAAGTAGAACTTTGAATTTCTGAGTATTTAAAATTTTTTTATTAGTATAGACAGCTCTTTATAATATTAATGAATTTGCTTTTGTGTATTATGTCTTAGTTTTCAAGATAGCTCCCAGAATTGGTGATTTGTTAGCATACCCACAGGACTCTGGGTATACTTGTGCTCCTGGCTCTGACTTATTATAGCAGAAGGATACAAAGCAAAATCAGCAAAGGAAAAAGGCCTATGGGACAAAGTCTGAAGGAAACCAGGGACAAACTTCCAAGAGTTCTCTCCCACTGAAGTCACACAGGAGATGCTTAATTCTTCCTGCATTAAATTGTGACAGTATGGGGAAATGTTCTGTAGAGACTCAGTGCCCAAGGTTTTTACTGGGGGCTGGTAATACAGGCACCCTTATCCTTATTTATGTACTGAAATTCCAGACTCTTTGAAGGAAGACGCATGTTTAGCCTAAACTATAGTATATTGTTTGTACAGTTTAGGCACAGTGAACCACTCGTTCCAGGAATAGTGGCAACCCTCTCAAAACATATGCTCCCAGGTACCAGCTGAGGGCCAACTGTACAATCAGGCTTTTGTAAGTAAGGATAGCAGTCTCAGGCCTGCCATGTTAACTTTTTCCTGCACATCTGTGTTTACAGAGATCCAGAATAATTAAAACTGGTTGCTTGGCATTGTTAACTATGAATTTGAGTTTCATTTTTATTTACGTGTTTGTTAAGGGAATGGTTGGGAATGACACTAAACTTACATGTCAATTTAGAAAAGATTTAATTACCTTTAGGAATTACAGTGAGCTCTGTTTTGATTATTTTATTTTATTTTATTTTTTTGAGACAGAGCCTCAAGCTATCCCCCTGGGTACAGTGCCATGGCATCACAGCTCATAGCAACCTCCAACTCTTGGGCTCAAGCGAGTCTCCTGCCTCTGCCTCCCAAGTAGCTGGGACCACAGGCACCCACCACAATGCCTGGCTATTTTTTCATTGCAGCCGTCATTGTTGTTTTGGCAGGCCCGGGGCTGGATTCGAACCTGCCACCTTAGGTGTATGTGGCTGGCACCTTAGCCACTTGAGCCACAGGCACCGAGCCACTGTTTTGATAATTTTAAATAAATTTGAAATTCTTCTTTCATTTTTTTGCTTAGGCTGGAGTGCAGTGCCACCATCATAGTGCACTGCAGCAGCAAACTCCTGGGCTCAAGTGATTCTCCTGCCTCTGCCTCCCGAGTAGCTAGACTATAGGCACACACACCATGCCAGGCTGATTTTTAAAAAATCTTTTGTAGAGATGGGGGTCTTGCTATGTTGCCTAGGCTGGTCTTCTTATTCCTGGCCTTAAGAGATCCATCCTCCTCAGCTTCCCCGAGTACTGGGATTACAAGTGAGCCACTGTGCCTGGCTGAAATTCTTTTTTGAAAGGACTTGTGGAGGGCTCTGTTTTAGATGTGGATAAAAAAATGGAAGCCAGATGTTATGCCAAGTCATAGTTAATGTTAAAATTCCGATAGTCTTTTCTCTGCAGGTGATATTTACAATGGCTTGTTTGATGGAAATAAGTGAATACTGGTTCTATGGAGAGTGAGAAGCTACTGTTTTACTAAAAAATTGCCATTTTTCTTAATGTGATGCTAGAATTCACCTAAAATATTGAAGAATATTTTAACAACCATTTTTCTTCCTAATATGCTTCTTGAGAAAGTATGGTTTGGTAACATAATAGCCATGTAAAGTTATATTACTCATGGAATGTTAAGTTTTCATAGATGCTGATATATGTTGGTGTAAAAAGTCATGTTGGCTTCTCTGGTATGGGAAATTAAGTTAAAAAATAATCAGTGTTTGCCAAATGGAAAAAAAACTACTTGAAAAATACTTCTGTATTATTATTTTCTAATAAGGTTTTTTTTTAGAAAGGAAATAAAAGCATTCCAGTATTTCTTTTTGTTGTTTACAACCTTGTGAGTACAGTGAACTAATCATTTTCTACCAGCCTGTTTGTTTATATTTTCATTCACCTGTTGGTAACATTTATTTTTTCATGTGATTTATAGTGTTAATAAAAGTTATGTTTTGCTACATTTGATTTAATTTGTTGATAAGACTGCTGTTGTGTTTTTAAGTTAAAAGGTTTATACATATAATGGAATAATTCCTAGGATCTAAGAATTTTGATTTAAAAATGGATTTTTTTGAATATTTGACTATAATCTTTGTAAATGCAGAGTCTATGTATGAATACCAAGTGCCTAGAATACTACTTGGAACATAGTAGGTACTCAGTTATTCACTTTTTAAGTGAATGATAAAAAAAAAAGTGTTAGTATATTTGTAATTTTAAAATTAAAAATTTTGAAAAGTTATACTGAAATAATTTATAATAGCCTTTTAAAAAGATTGTTAAATTCAAAGTCTTTATGTCTGATTAACCAGCAGATCCTACCTGAGACAAATCTCTGAGTTAATTTTAGAACATGTTAACGGTAAAGTTTCATTATAACATTGCTTCCTTTAACGTTTCCAATATTGAATGTAAAATCACTAAAAAGATGTAAGAAGGACCACTGTATGTGGAACATGCTCTATAAGCTAATGTGTTTTTAAGGACACAGGGGAACAAACGAGAGAATGTGCCTCCTAGGGAGCATGATGGTGATGTGACTGAACAATCAGACATACGAGTTGCATCTGCTGGAAATAAAAGGTACAGTATGTAATATAGATTCTCCCTTTCAGTCATTACTCTGTGAAATAGCACCTGCTTAAAAGTGGCTTACTGAAGAAGTGACAGGTATGGTATATTAGCAGCCTTCCTTATTAGAGAGAATTGAATTAAAGGGAAAAAATAGGGGGAGGAGGTGGTGTTAAATGAAAATTTATAGTACTTTGCAGCATTCTTTTGAAGAACAAATTTTTGGTTATCAAGTATGCTAAGGTGTCCTGAGTAAGTCAAAAGGAGAAATAAATTAAGAAATAAAGTCCATAAATTGAATTTAGTGGACTAAAATTCAATGTATGATATCTTGGAGCCATGGCACTACCAGTTGACTAGATACATTGAAAATGTTCCTGCAGTGTGAATTTTTCTTCAAAATTTGACTTTTGATTTTCAGCTTACCGAGTAGATAACTTTTATGCTTGCTTTCTAAAATTCGTGCTCATGTATATTTCTGTCATGTTGAAAAAGAAGGATATATGTGTTTATATTAATGTGTTTTATGTTAATGTTATGTTTTATATTAATGTCTCTATAATTTTAATTATTTTGGTAGCTTGTGTCATACATAAGGATAAGTAGTTCCAAATCTATGGTATATAATGAAGATATTATTGTCATATATCAAGAAAGGTGGCTTTTTTTGTCAAAGAAAGTAATATATAAGCATTACTTGCAATAAGAGAATTTGCTGTTTGGTTCTAATTAATTGATTTTCTTTGAGGGAGTTACCTTTTTTCTGTCTTCCAAGAAAGGAGTTTTTTTAGGGATGCTATTCTTTTTCAAGTGTGCGCAGAGGTCACGTTTTGTTTTACGTTTTTAGAATTTATTTATGCACACTAAATATTCATTTTCCTTACTGGGGTAACTGTTTTTATGAAAAAGGATTTTACTTGAGAACCTAAATGGCCAGTGACGAAGGCTAAAGAAAAGGGTTTTTTTTGTTTGTTTTTGTTTTGTTTTTTCTTTGAGACAGAGTCTCACTCTGTTACCCTGGGTAGAGTGTCCTGGTGTCATAGCTCACAGCAACCTCCAATTCTTGGACTCAAGTGTTTGTTTTGCCTCATTCTCCCCAGTATTTGGGACTACAGCTCCTCCTACAATGTCTGGCTAGTTTTTCCATTTTTAATGAGAATGGGGTCTCACTGTTGCTCAGGCTGGTCTCTTAACCACCTGCCTCAGCCTCCCAGAGTGCTAGAATTACAGGGTGTAATCCCCCAAACCTTGCTGGAAAAGATTTTTTTAGAACCTGAATACAGTGGGATCTTACTATAGGAAGAGATAAAATGCTATGATTTTTTACCTTGCTTAAAAAATAAGCAAATATTAATATGGTATTCATAGTACTTCAGAAGGCCGGTGACTCATCTCTACATTTACTATAAATTTTTTCTTTCTGAAAGTTATCTGGATTTTAATTCTTTGTCTCTTTTTTTTATAGCGCTCAAGGCAATGCACCATCTACATCTACTTATCAGGAGATCTGTAGTCCTTTTGCAGGGATGCTTTTTGGTGTGTATAAAATGTCCAATTGGTTAGACTTGTGCAGAGTGTCTTATAAAAGCTTTTTAGTGAGAACTCAGTTTATAATTAATATTACTTTTACTAATAGAGTGCTTTTTGCTGGGCAGTAAAGTAAACATTTAATATGTATTATATATCTATGTATAATTATAAAGCTAAATAACTTATTTCGTGATGTGTTCTGTATAGATTATAAGTGAAATATTAGTTTCAGTAATAAGCTTTTAATTTCATATCTTATTAGCCCTTAGTTGGAGTGTGGCTATTTCTAATATTGTTTATTTATGTGATAATTCTTTTTATTCATTCTTTTTTCTTGTTTTTTCAACTAATACAAAACTGCCTTATATTTTAGTTCAGTTTCTCTGAACTAAACCTTTTGTTTCTTCATTCTATTCATGTACTTTCTGAGAAGATATTTTTGCTGAAATTATAATAATGGTCATATTTTCTGTTTATTTTATCAGAAGTTGAAGTTTTTGCTGGATATACATATAAGCTTGTTGATTTGCTTGTCACAATTTAATTTCGGAAAGTGTCTTTCCTATTTGTGCCTTGTAGTAGAAAAGAGGTTTGTTCTTTATGTGAAAACTTATAAAAAAATTAATAGAAATTTGGTTTTAGCAAAGTATATGAAGAAATTGAATAACAGCTTAATTCGTTCAACCAAAAAGCAGTCAATAATTTATTTTTAGTCTTGGTTTAGTGACACCTAATCATACTGTATTCTTAGATCTTTGTTTCATAAAATGGCTATTGTGAGAAAAATGTCATGCTATCTGCAATTTCATCCTTGTATAATATCTGTAAGTGCACATTGACCAATTTAACTGCAGTAACATGTAGGGAAGCAATATTCTTATCATGTATTTTGTTAAATGTGGTAAAAGTAGGAGAAATGACTTTCTGAACTGAGAGCCCACTGATGATTAATTTTATCAATGAAAGTATTTTTTTTTAATTGAATGGTAACTATGTACATTAATGCATTTCTGGGGAACAGTGTGGTGTTTTCACATAGAATTTGAAACATTTCATCAAACTGGTTAACATAGCCTTCATGTCATTTACCTAGTTATTGTGCCTAAACGTTCATATTCTACTCTTAGAAAGGTTCACTTGTACCCTTGTAAGATAAACCACAGAAGTGATCCCTCTAATCCTCCTCCCTTCACCTATTCCCCCCTTCCCTCTCCCTCTGTCCTCCCCATATTCTTAGGCTGTTATTAGGTTATAGCTTTCATATAAAAGGTATAAATTAATTTCATAATAGCAGTGTGTACATTGGATACTTTTTCTTCCATTCTTGTGATACTTTGCTAAGAAGAACATTTTCCAGCTCC